>JACCIZ010000445.1:0-69032 GCA_025506415.1 Flaveria robusta
GACATAAAGAGAATACACACAACTCTAGAGGAGTCAAGCTATTACACTAAAACTGTATCCACGTAACCAAGGATGTGCATCAAAAACCATAAAGGGCTATTCCTCCTAAAGAGAAAAGAACAAGGTCCCAAAACGATCACAAAAGATACCATCCTCGACTACAAATAGAAATGCAAACTACCCTAACTCTTTTGCTCTCTCTCTACTAAGACATTACATCTTCATTCTTGAGAACTCCTCTGACTCTAACACCAAAGGTTGATCGTTGGAGATCATCTTATGCGGTGAGACTAGCAATCATTTCTTCTTAGTAAGTACCTTGAAGCATTATCGAGAAACCATCCCTATTGTAGTGACAAATAACTAAGAAGGTACACCACGAGTTACAACTAATAGAAATAGTCACATTGCAACGGGGGGCATTAAACAGTATCAAGTAGCACGAATGACACACCATCATTTGTGATTACCAACACTGAAAAAGCTTGTATTGCGTGCCACGGGGCCGATGAACGGAAAAACAATTGTAAAAACATTAAAGCACACATGCCGTTTGTGACGTGTCAACTTGCTAAATTTAGACCGAAATGTAAAATGAAAAATTTGTAAAATATGAAAGGTATAGGAGACCAAAGTTTAAAAAAAAAAATAGATTGGAGCTAAAATGTAAAAGATGTAAACGTATTTGGTTAAATAAAAAAATTAAAAAAAAAAGATGAGTACAACCCACTAAAGCTCACCAAGTTGTTGGGTACAATTCACTAAACCTAAGATTACAACTCATTCATACACAACACGCTTGATAACATAAGATACAACACCACAAACACATAAAAAATTCAACAAAAGACATAAAGAATCCACTATATGTTTTACTTCAAGCAAAACATGTAGTAACTCCGGATATAACGGTAAAAGGAAGACATATAGGTGGATAACCACTTGCAAATTAGTACTATACGAAATCAGAAATGTTCACATTTATATATGCAATAATGGAAAAGTATTTCCGAGATACAAGTGAGTTTGCAATGTTGGAGGGTTGAAAGTGAAACTTGAACATCCACTTGCTACCAAACCCTATCTCCCCCGTCTTCAAAAAGATCGCCCTACCGCCCTCAAGGCACCGTCTCTACCAAACTTCGCTAACTCTTTATCTGCAGAGGCTCCATCTCCTAAACCCTAATTCTTCACAGATCCAGGTCAGAACAACTCTACCGCATCAATATAAATTCTACTTCATCTCTATATATGTCTCCTTTCAATTGCTCCATTTCTGAAACCCTAATTTTCGAATCCTCTCGATCTGTTTCAATTTCAAACAGAAATGGGCGAACAGAGATTAAGGATAACGACTACGAGGAAGAGCTTCTCGCTACGAGGAGGAGGACGAGAAGGCCGCTGATGCCGCCGGTGTAAAGTCAACGGCGAAGCCGTAAGAAGTAAGCTTTTTAACCATGTGTTTGCTGCTTGTAGTATATTTTTTGTAAGTCGTTGATTGGTTATGTGGTTAATCTGTATAGATCTTTTGTGGGATGTTTGGGAGCATAGAAATTGATAGTTCGGCTTTGGAGGTGTTTTTGTGTTGCTTAAAAGTTGAAGTTACATGTTCTCGTTTAGATCCTGGTAGTGGTTTAGGTTTAGAGGTCGGATTTGGTGAAGTTGTGCTCTTTTATTATTTCTTTAACTTACTGAGTTGCATCTTTAGTTTTTTTTGATTGAAAAAATGGTTACTTTTGTATATGAATGAAGGGAAGATACCAAATTTAAAGTTTAAATTGACATGGAGCTGAGACGGTATTTGAGAGGGTATTTGAGTAGGGATCTCTGTTTATTAAGTTCAATTAGAAAGAAGTATTGCTTGAGTACAGTTTCTTTATCTTCTGATTTGTACACGGCTTTTTTTTGTGTGTTATACAAAAGTAAATTAATAATATACTTAAAGCTAAGCTGTATATATGCACACATGTGTATATATATGCTATATCTGTATTTTGTACTCACACAAGGAACAAGACAACACTTTCATCTAAAATTCACTTAGTTGGTTGACTGGCTTACAACTTTCGAGAGATTTGATTGGTAATATTGTTATACGGCTTTTAAGTACTTATATTGGACTTAATATGATACAAAAATATGTTAGTTGATCAAAATAGTTATTTGTTAATACAAGTGGATAATGATAGAATTAAGCTGTGGGATAATGGGGAAGATTGAGATGCAATGAACAGTGTCATGAAATGCAGAGATGTGCTTCTTATTGTAGTGATTTTCTACCTATTCTATTTTCATTTATATGTTTTACCTTTTATGCTCATGATTGCGGCTCTGTATGCATATATTAAATTGTGTATGCTTCTGAAGTAAAATCTTTTTACATTGATTAATCCTTTTTCCCATTTTGTTTTCAACACAGGGGCTATGTAGGAATTCACAGTTCCGGATTCAGAGATTTTCTTTTGAAGCCAGAGCTACTTCGTGCCATTGTGGATTCAGGGTTTGAACATCCTTCTGAAGGCAAGCTTTCTTCTAACCAATTAAGCAAAATTAATTTTTTTATATTTAAACATGAAATTACTTTCTTTTAGCTGTTGGTGCCTGGTTCATTTTGGAAGTTAATACCAATTTGATGCTTATGAGTTATGAAGATGTCTTATAAGTAGTACATGCTACTATGCTGCCAGAAGCAAACTTGTGCCCTTTTTTAATAACTTGTAGTGTCTTATTGCAGGTAAATAACACCTATTAACCCATGTCAAATGGAGAGGTGCTCAGATTTGGTAATTTTTTTTTAAACTGAGGATTGCTTAGCTCAATTTGTTTGGTTCTTCATCAGTGCAACATGAGTGCATACCACAAGCTATTTTGGGAATGGATGTCATTTGCCAAGCAAAGTCGGGTATGGGCAAAACTGCTGTTTTGTCTTGTCAACACTGCAGCAAATTGAACCTGTTGCTGGTCAAGTAGCTGCCCTTGTGTTATGTCACACAAGAGAATTAGCTTATCAGGTACATATCTTATCTATAGCTTCTAGATTGCAAGCATGGCACAGTTTATTCCAACTATTTAATTAAGTGTTTTTTTAATTTATATATGGTGTGGATTGGTTATCTTACTTGCAGATTTGCCATGAGTTTGAAAGATTTAGCACTTATTTGACTGATATCAAAGTTGCGGTCTTCTATGGTGGCGTTAACATCAAAATTCACAAGGAGCTTCTGAAAAACGAATGCCCTCATATTGTTGTTGGCACTCCGGGAAGGATTCTTGCACTTGCTAGAGACAAAGATCTTGCATTGAAGAGTGTGAGGCATTTTATACTAGATGAGTGTGACAAGATGCTCGAGTCACTTGGTATGCTTTCATGATTTTAGATGTGATTATGACATTTTATGATATTAGATATGCTCATTGATCAATTTTTGTTTTTGTATATGTATGGATTATAGACATGAGGAGAGACGTGCAAGAAATTTTCAAGATGACTCCTCATGATAAGCAAGTAATGATGTTTTCGGCTACACTTAGCAAGAGATTCGCCCTGTCTGCAAAAAGTTTATGCAAGATGTAATGTCTCATGGCCAGCTCTTCTACTTGAATTTTGAAGTCAACATTTTCATAATGGATTTACATGTTTTAAATGAGGGTACTGAGGGTGTGAAAGTAGTTGAAGGTTCAATTGGTTTTGGTGGTTCACTTTCTTTCCTTAGTCTTGTATTTCTTCTTAGCTTACAAAGTCTTCTGGAAGGATTTCTTTTTGTTTTATTAATTTAATAGTAGATAGCAATGATCGATCACCAACATGGTTGGTCTGATTTGAAAGCGCATGCAAGAGGGAGGGGACCAATCAGATGGGGACCAGAATCTTGAATCAGAGGATGTTCATTCATCGTTCATTTCATAATGGATCCGTTAGCTTCTGAAGACTCCTAATACGCTTTTACTATGATATTTGTTCATTTTCAGCCGATGGAAATATATGTGGATGATGAAGCCAAGTTGACACTACATGGTCTTGTACAGGTAAGAGCTTGTAAATTCAGTAATTATTAGAAGATATTTTGGAAATCTCTTATGCTTATATTTGTTAATGGCAGCACTACATCAAATTGAGCGAGCTGGAGAAGAACCGCAAGCTGAATGATCTTCTAGATGCATTAGATTTCAATCAAGTCGTGATATTTGTCAAAAGTGTAAGCAGAGCAGCTGAGCTGAACAAATTGCTTGTGGAGTGTAATTTTCCTTCAATCTGCATCCACTCTGGCATGTCCCAGGAAGAAAGGTTTGTCTTGCATGAATACTGAAATTTTTATTTATGCAAGCTTACTTTATATGGGTATTGAAGCAGTAGATGAATTTAAGGATTGTTTTTTTTTTTCTGTCTAGTATATTTGTTGTAAATATAATTGGTTACAAATGAGTTTGCAGGCTGACACGCTACAAAGGCTTCAAGGAAGGGCACAAGAGAATCTTGGTGGCAACAGATCTAGTTGGTAGGGGTATAGATATTGAACGAGTGAACATTGTCATAAACTATGACATGCCGGATTCTGCTGACACATATCTTCACCGTGTAATTTTTTTCTTCATACTATCTTGTTAAACTTTCGTATGTGTTAATCTATAGTAACTGAGGGCTATTTTGGTGATTTCACAGGTTGGTAGAGCTGGAAGGTTTGGAACCAAAGGCCTTGCAATCACATTTGTGTCTTCAGCTGCCGACTCAGATGTTCTTAACCAGGTATATTGCCACCTCTGTTACTACAAAGCGACTATGGGTAGCAACATAGTCGAGATTGACTTGAAGTATATTGGTTATATTGTCAATTTCTCACAGGCACTACTGCATGTACATATATATATATGTATAGATGTTGATCATGTGTTGTTTGGTGGTTGTAGGTTCAGGAGAGGTTTGAGGTTGATATTAAAGAGCTTCCTGAGCAGATCGATACGTCAACTTACAGTAAGTTATTTATCCTTCAGTCAGTCATAATTTTTTTTTTAATTATTCAAGTTTATAGGAAATTTAAAATAAAATTTCAATGTGCTTGCAGTGCCTTCGTAGGATCAACAGCAATAGTTATTGAGGTCGTAGCAAGTGTTGATGTGCATCTGGAAGATGATCTTTATCATAAACGATATGAACATTGGAGGATCTTGATATGGTCCGCGCTTGAACTTATGGTTTGTTGAGTTTTGTAACATCTATAAACTTGTTCCGCGCACTTTCTAGTTAACGTGTAAGAGTTTGGTTTATTTCTGTGATGGTAAAATAGGCTATCAACTGCTGTTTCAGTCAATGGTGGCAATATTTGCTAGCACTTGATTTGTGTTATGGTTCATTTTAATGGGTTGTTCATGGTATGGTGGTTGAGTGTTCATGGTAGAAGGGAGGCTGAAGCGTAGGGATAGCAAAAAAGCCTGAATGAGACGTTAAAACCTCAACCCTAAACGTACATTGATGACGGGCATATAGGAATGGGATTACTTTTAAATATTACATACATTGATGACAGATATATAGGTATGATATTAAGTATGTTATTTTTAAGAGTTAATTTTAATTTTGTTTTTTAAGGTTTGACAAAAATAATCATTTTTATTTAAAAGTTTCAAAACATTAATTTCCGTTCAAAAGATTCATCTTTTGTATCAATTTCAGTCTAAAAATTTTATTTTTTGTATTAAAGTTAAAATAACTTATGAAATTTTTGAATTGAATTGAAATAACTTATTAAACATTTGGATGTAAAGTGATATTTTTAATATTTTAAAAACAATAATTATTTTTATCAAAAATCAGGGAGTATGGGTATGAGATTAAGTATATGTTAATACTAGGTTACAATCTCGTGTAATACACGGGTTAAATAAATTTATTGTTACATGCTTAATAATATAAAAAGTTACGTCCTAAATATTGTGTATTATACGGATTGAATAAACCCACGTATTTACACATTTGAAAATTTGAAATTAACATATTTGAAATTTTAATTATGGATAGTTATTAATTAATGAATAACTATTATGGTATTTATAATTAAGAGGAGAGAGAAACGTGAAAATCAATTATTACATGGCCTAGAATGATGACAAGTATTCCGGATTTATTTTTATTTATTAGTATAGAGATATGTATGAGATTGAGTATGTGTTACTTTCAAATATTTTTTTAGGCTTGGAAGTCGTATGGTTTTGGATGATACATTCTTTGATTACTCCAACATGTTACTATGTTAATATATTATATATATAATCTTAAAATATAAATAGTCTAGTGTAGATGTTAAAAACTCAAAATTTATTAAATTTATTAGATTGTTAGAAGCGCAACTGAATATTTTAAGTACTTTGCGAATAAGATCTTTAACGCTAGAGGCAGTTCTAAAATTTTATGACCATACATAGTTATTTTGTGAATATACATGATACTTTTGAATAAACATGGTACTTGGTAAAATAGTTATTTTATAAAAATTTATGGAGTTTTCGGTGGCAGTTGGTGAAATACATCAAATAGGAACATAGATCATACCTGTAATTTTTGAAAACTTGAAACTAACTCTTGGTTAACTTATAAAGTTCTTGAAAAGACGTAGTGTGTATTAACTTATACAAAATACTTCATAAAACGGTTTATGGTCCAAGTATTATTTAAACCTACTAGTTTAGGACCTTACTTACCCGTAATGAATCACTAATGAAGTTCATTGCTTTTAGTATACAAGTGAAGTTGAATCCAACCTCTTGTTTGACTTGTTTGATTGATTAATTTGTTCACCTTTCAAGTTTGTTTTTATTAGTTAACTCTAAGTTATATTTATAATTTATTCATTATATTTATTTATAGCTTCTAGCTTTATATAAAATAAAATATATAAAATTGAATTTGTTTAAAATGAAATATAGTAATATTTATTTGTAATTGTATATATATTTTGTATTAAATAAATATTATCACCTTTATACAATTGTTAGGCTTGTAAATCCTTTTAAGCTTTTAGGCTAGAGCATTATTAAGTGACTTTGAATTTACGCTTAGAGCTGATTTGATTTAATTTTTCATATGAACATCTTAGGGTTGTGAATCGTGTCGAGTGGATGGTTGATAGGATGGACAATTGAACCCGAACACGACCTATGTTTTTATTCTTGGTAAAAAATTCAACTCTATCTCGATTCTATAGAAAATCATGTAACTCGAAGTTAACCTATTTTTCTAAAAAGGTCAGTCAAAGGTAATCAAATATAGTCAAGGTAATCAAATATTTGCAAACTTAGAATGCATCGGCTCAGTTGTAATTTAAGATCTAAGTTCTAATTTTAAATTACATATACAACAAAACTTAGTTTTGGATGTTATGGTTCTCAAGCGTAAAGTTATGTTTTCGTTAACATATGTTTCTTTTTTTTTTTTTTTTAACAAATTCAAAGGAAGATTAAATTTAAGTCGCAAATTGAATTTTAAACAAAAAAAAAAAAAAAATGAAACATAGTTAAATTAATTATAATTGAAGTTTCAAACTGAAACAAAAGATCTAAAAATTATTAATTAATGTACAATTGAAAATCCTTCAAATAATTTTTAAAAGCATATATTAACTATATACTTAAAAACCAAAGTCGGTGAATAGTTGCTGCCTGATAGAGACTTGTGGTATTTAGGTAGGTTATCATCTTTTATCTGTCGTGTTCCCAACCTACATGAGTTTCTTCTTCTTCAACAGAAACAGTCTCTTTCTGAGTACTTTGCTGAACTGGAGAGAGTACAAGGGGTTTGTATAATTTCTTTCTTTTTCTCTATTCTTTAATTTTGAGAAGCAATTCTACAACCTCAGCCTTCTTCCTTTTTTTTGGCACTTTTGTGTTAGCAAGTTCATTCAATTCTTTCAAAGGGAGAGAGATGAGTTTATTAATATTGTAGTTTCTTGACCCCAGATAGTTCAATCTAGCTGCCATTAACTAATTATCTTGAGTGTTTGGCCTGTTAGCAGCCCTGATTGCAGCTTGTATTAAGCTGCGGGTTTCTCATGTTTTCTCTCCCCTTGCCTTCCTCTTACTCTTCCTTTTCTCCACCTCAATCTCCTCAAAAGTTATTTTTCTTTTTCTTTTGTCAATGATTGGCCTGTATGACTCATGTATGACTCAGGGTAGAGAGAGCTTTGGGCTTCTGAAACTTGTGCTGCACTTGAGCTGTGGCCAGGGAAAGGCTGTGGCCAGGGAAAGGCTGTGATACACCTTCACTAGCAGGTGCTTCACTAAGGGAACTAGGTGCTAAAGTAGATCATTTCTCAAGCTTCACAGGGTCTACTACTAGGCTTTCAATCAAATTTTCCCATTCGAAGCTAATCTTAGTGTCTGCCTCAGTATCTAGTTGACCAACAGTTTTTCCTGCTAACCTCTATCTGTATATAATTGATCTTCTTCTAAATTATTCAAGCACCCTTTCTTGAATTCTCTCAGCTAACCTAGCAGCCTGCCTGTTTTGGTTTGAATTGACAAGAGATAGGTCAACTAAAAAGAAACTCTCATAAAATCTCAGGGTCTGATAATTAAAGACTTCTTGCTGCCCTCGAGACTTAGAGAGTACCGATTCCTTTATTTCAGCATCATACCACCATCCCACTATCAGATTTTCAGTAGGGTAGGATAGGGTACACATGGCCCTTAGAATTCCTTCATCAAATAGAATTTTTAATAAGGCTTCCAAATCAATGTGAGTATAAAAAAGTTGTTGAGTCTGGATAACTGCAAGTAAGGGTGGTGAATCCTCATTGTCCATACTCTGGACAGAACTCTTGGGTTCTGTGGTGTGCAGTGACTTTCTCTCCATTTTTGGTAGCATTACCCACTTGCATATGTGAGCTAGAGGTTAGGTGCACCATTTCCACAGGTTCTTGTGGTTCTGGTTGAGTTTGCCTTGCAGATTTCTCAGCTAACTTGCCTTTGAGATCAGTGATCTCAAGTTTCTGATCAAACACATGCCTTTGAAGGGTTGTCAGCTGAGATTTCAAGTGACTCACCTTTAAAACTAAATAGGTACATATGTTTGACAGTTTTTACACCTTTAGTTGCAGACTCCCCTCATCTTCAACAGAAGAATCATGAGAGGATGAGAGAACATGACCAGAGTCAGTTTCATCACCACCGGGGAATGTTTCTTGGCTTCTGGATTTTCTCTGCTATAAGACAACTTCAGGGAAGTGTCATAAGGCTGAGTTGCCATGGTTAAAATCTTAATGATGTAATTACTTATAAAAATGAGAGCCTCTTTCATATGAACTTCTTGAACATGTTCAGAAGAGTCTACCTTAGTAGCAGGTGAATGATTTGGGCTAAAATTGGTGTTTCAGGAGCACTCATCTCTCTCTATTTAAGTAGGGGAGAGAAGGAGAGACTCATGGTACACATTGAATTCTAGATCTTTATCATTATAGAAATCTAGTTCAGGGATTGGTTGGTTTAAATTTAGAGGCTGAGGATGGTAACTTTCCCCTGAAAGTTGTTCACTTAAGTTTTTAGACCCAGAGTGAATGCACTCAGATTGGATGATGAGCTTATCAGGCTGAGCTTGAGAAATCTCAGCATTGATTAAAGAAGTAATGGGAGTGGTTTCCTTCTCAGGAGAAGTGGAAGCTCTTGGTTCCACTTTCTCCTGTATGGGTGAGTATATGAGGGACTGCTCAATCTAAATAAACTGAGAAGGGGCTCGTTTAGATTTTCTTTGGTAGGTGATGGTGATTTGAGGCTGTGAGGGTAATGTAGAGGTTTCAGGTGTGGGTTCAATATTGAATAGTGTTGTCAAGTTGTCAACTTGAGCAGGGAGCTCTAACATTTTTGGGACCATGGTTGTTTCTACCCCCTGATAGACCAACATTGGTTTTTCTCATGATTTTAAAGATGGCAGGATTCATCTATCCTAGTTTAAGAGTGTTACCTGTTCCCCTCAAATGTGAGCTTAGTTCACAGTTGAGAATGTGCTGGACATATCTATGGAACATGTAATACTCTAAGAAGTCCAAGTTTACAAGTAGATTTGTATATACAAACTGAGAGTACTTAAACTTGACCACCTGTACCATCCCATGAACTATGTATGATAAATACTCAGGTATTTGGTCCCATCCTCCATGTTTGTTTGATTAACAATAGATAATAACATGTATGAGGTACTTACACTAGTAAGAGACCTTACCCTTTCTGAAGGTTTTGATCATGTAGTCAACTTTGTAGCCTATCTGTCTGAAGTAGTGGTTGACAGATTCTTTAGGGAATGATGTTTCACCTTCAGCATCATCCAGCTTCAGAGGATTGTTGATAGAGGTTGGGGAATCATCCCCTGCACTTGGGCTCAAAGTGCCTTCTCACCATCCAATATAACCTTTTGGCAAGTTCTCCATAAGTGCAGTAGTTGATTTAGGGGAGGGTCTATTTTAAGGGCAGTGAGGTAAGAAGAGCAAGAAAGCGACAGACGACTGAGAAGCCAGTATCTTTCTCAGACGACAACAGAGCAACCTTATTGTGTTGCCTGTGTAGATGCATGGCAAAGTTTGCTTGATTTCCGGGTTCAGGGTTAGTCATTTTAGAGAGCTTAGTCATGAAGAAAGCTAAGAACAGTAAGGATTTTGAAAGATTTAGGGCTTGAGAATTTGTAGATTAAGAGGTAATAGAAAAAGAGAGACCTGTTGGAAAAGGTATATATATGCTTAGATTTGAGACAAAGTTATTGTAACAGATAAACTTTGAAATCCGGATATGTCGGTCCCACCTCTAAAAGTGCCCAAAAATATAGTTTTCTTGAAACTAAAAAATCTTTCGAAGGTAATTTGTATTCGGAAGGTTTGAAAAACTTTCGAAGTTAATTTTGGCTTCGAAAGATATTTCTTAGATTTGTAAGAATTTATTTCGTAAGAAATGTACTTACAGTAAAATTTCTTTCGAGATATAGTTTGTTTTATAAGATATTAAACTTTAGAAGTTTTATTCAAGTAGTGAATAAATCTTCCGAGACTAAATTGATTTGCGAAGAAAATTGTTGTTCAAGTCATATAATGTAACACCCGGAAATTTTAAAAGAAGAGAAAAGTGAAGAACAGGAAAGAAAAGCAAAATAACCCAAGTTGAGAGGTTAAAGCTGTACAAGGAGCAAAGTTTGATATTATTTTATTCAAAAGAGGGTGTGGCCGCCCACACCCATGTTCCATCAACTTTTCCATCGGATTTTAGAGAGAGAAAGAGCAGAATTCTCTCGGGTTTTAGAGATAAGGAGAAGAAGAAGCTGAATTCAGGTTAGTTTTCTGATTTTTGAGGTGTTCTTGGCTGATTTTCAACCTTCGGGTATGTGCTTATGTGTTTGTGTGTGCTTGGTTGTGTGTTTTTGGTGTTTTTAAGTGTTTGAACTCATAAGCATTCGGGTTTGAAGGAAGTCTTACTCGAAAGTTGCAAGAGGTGAGTTCTAGATCCCTGTTTTTAAATGTTTTAACTTGTTTTGGGGCTGGAAATGCATGTTTTAACGTTTTTATGAATGTTGGGTGTGTACCCATATATGTATGCGTGTGCCTTGTTGGGTGGGTTTATGATTCGGGAAGATTTTTGATTATGTTCATGTTGTATGCTTGTTTTGATGCTTAGTATGCTAGAAATTAGGCTAGAACAGGTTAGAATGATGTTTTGGGGTCTGAGAATGATGTTAGTTAGTAAACAGCTGGCCATGCGCCTAAGTGCCCATGCGCCTGAGGTTCATGCGCCCAAATAGTACTCATACACCTAGAATTATGCCCAGGCGCCTAAGTATGCCCGTACGCCCAACTGCCCAAACGCCTAAGCGTCCATGCGCCTAAGTTAGGCTCATGCGCCTGCATAGTACCCAAAAACCCAGAAACCTGCCTATGCGCCTAAGTAAGGCTCGTGCGCCCGCATAGTGCCCATGTGCATGAGTCGCCCATGCGCCTAAGTATTCATGCGCCCGCATAGTGCTCAAGCACCTGCATAGTGCTCGTGCGCCTAAAGACTTAGAAAAATATTATGAAATTTTGGGAAAAAGCGACTTTTAGGCTATGACTTGGGATGTTTTCCGGGGATGATATGTGATGTTATATGATGATTTTATGCATGTTTATGGCCTGTTTTCTTTATGTTCCTTATTATGTATTATTCCGTGGCTTTACGTGGTGTGATTATGATAATGAACGTAAAGTATTATCTTAACGAAGTGAAAGATCTAAGATAATGAAAAGTGGAACGTAAAAAATGAAAGAAGAGTCTTGCAAGCAAACGTAAGGAGGTTCACACCCAATGAAGGGTGTTAACTCAACTGTGTGCGGTTTAGCTAACCCAGAAGGATGCACACGGGGGTCTAATCCTTGTGATTGACCAAACGTATGGGACCCTTGTCGCTTACCTCAGGTACTGGAGTCAGCTTTGTGCACAATGTTAGGGGTCTATTTATAGACTTCGGCCCAGTAACCAGCTTCGTGCACAATGTTTGGGGTATAGCACATGGCATTGGTCCGGATGAAAGTGGAAGATAATTATGAATGTACGAATGACGTACGATGATGAACGATGATGAAAGATAATAATATATATTATCTGTATGTACGTATGATGTATGATCACGAATGAAAGTAAAAGAAGGATTTTAAACGCAAGTAAAGTATTTTATTATAAAACTAGAACTCACTCAGCAACGCTCACTTTTATGCATTTTCAGTTGGTAGGTAATGGTTGCTGAGGATGGCACGGGGTGAAGCTACTTGGCAAAGATTTGGATGGCATCCATTTTATGTTATAATGATGTTTTTGTGTTGTAATACAACCAAAGGATGTTTTGTAATGATAACCATGTTGTATTATTTGGCAAAAGCAATTATTAATATATGAAATAGTTTTTGTTAAATTATTCCGCTGCAAGGTTTTAATGATTTGTAATGTGACTTTTAAATATTATGTGCGATGAATGTCCAACTGTGAGTGTCCCGGGAACGGGGCCTTACATATAAGTACTTAGAAGAGAATTTAAGCTTCAAAAGAAATATTTAAATTTTTTCCAAAGGTAAATTTATAAGAAAATACTTATTAGAATTGAAGATATAAATTTTTAGCGAAGTCAATTTAATGTCTTTCAAAAGAAACTATATTTTAAATTCTTAGTATTATAAGTAATATCAGTTAATTTTTTTTTTCAAGATAAACTAGGCTTATATGAGTGATAAAATAGACAACTTTATATACACACATTTTAGAAAATAATTCTGAAATTAATTTAACAAAATCTACTCAAAGTTAATCATTCGAATAGATGATATAAAATACTTAAATCTCTGTTCATCAAAAGCCTTATTGAACAGATGAGCATATTGTTTATTTGTGTTAACTTTGACCGGTTTTATCAAGCTTTCTTCAAAATTATCTCTTATCAAGTGATACCTGATATTGATGTGCTTTGTTTTTAATTGCTGCACAAGATTCTCTTTAATAGAGATAGTACTATTGTTATCTATGTGGATTGGAGTCTGCTTGAAATTATATCCATAGTCCAGCATCTGATTCTGAATCCAAATCATTTGAGCACAGCAGCTTGCAGTAGCAATGCATTAAGCTTCAGCAATTGATGCAGTTACACAAGATTGTTTTTTACATTACCATGAGACTATCCTTCCACTAAATAATTGACAACCCCTTGATGTAGACTTTATAGTCATATTGCAGCCACCATAGTCACTATTTGTATATGCTATAGATTGAAGTCAGAACACTTTGGATACCAAAGTCCCAGCTTGAGAACACATTTGAGATATATAAGTATTCTCTTCACAGCAACAAGGTGTGACATCTTGGGGTTGGCTAGATATCTTGCATGTATGCATGTGGCAAACCTGATATCAGGCCTGCTACTATGAGGTACATAAAAGACCCAAACATAGTCCTGTAAAGGTGTTTATCAACACACTCCCCTTCAAGATCCGGAACTAGAGAGTAGTTTCTAGCTATGGGAGTCTTAGCAACCTTATATTCAGTCAGATAAAATCTGGTTAGTATGTCTTGCACATACTTTGATTGGTTTATGAAAATGTCATTGTCAACCTACTTCACTTGAATTCCTTGAAAGAAATCAAGTTCCCCCATGGCACTCATTTTAAATATATTCTTTATCAGCTTCTCAAACTATTTTTAGAAATTTGGATTAGGTGACCCAAATATGATGTCATCTACATAAACTTGAACTAGTATCAAGTCATTTCTTGTTAATTTGAGGAAAAATGCGCTGTCAATTATACCTATCTTGTAACCATGTTGGACAAGATACTGTGATAGTGTCTCATACTACTTTTTTGGAGCTTGATGCAGCCCATAGAGAGCTTTATCAAGCTTGCAGACATAATCAGGATTACCTGGATCTACAAAGCCTGGTGGTTGTTTGACATACACTTTCTTATCAATCATTCTACATAGAAGTGCACACTTGACATCAAGTTGGTACACCTTGAAATCCTTGAATGCAGCAAAATTAAGGAATATTCTAACAGATTCAAGTCTTGTCACAGGAGCAAAAACATCTTATTAGTCAATGCCTTCTTCTTGAGTGTATTATTAAATAACTAGTCTAGCCTTGTTTCTCATGATAAGTCTTCTATCATCCTTCTTGTTTCTAACAACCTATTTGGTTCCTATTTGAGTGTGTGACATACTGACATTATTGATGTTTTCTTCAGTGGAGAGGTCTTTGGTATCATGAAATTTTTTGTCAGAATCACCATCTCCATTTCCTCCTACATTAGAAATCTCTTCATTTGAATTTTGTGCCTGATAACTAGAATTGATAGGCACTTCAGATATGTCAGCTAATGAGTCTGTAATGGATGTGCTGACTGGATTTTCACCTGCAGGGTTTGTTACCACTGGAGGTGAAGAATTTTATTAGTTAATCTTCTTAGCTTAAATATTGGTTCAGGATCTCCTGCTGATAAGTTACTTGTAGATTCTAAAATATTTTCACAAGATTTTTTAAAAGCAGTTGGTTACTAAATCAAGATCAAATAGCCAATCAGGACCAGAACCAATCACACTAGGAGTGTGCTTATTGAAGATCACATTGGCTTACTCCTCAACTACTCTGGTTCTGAGATTGTATACTCTATAAGCCTTAGCTTGGAAATAGTATCAAATGAAATGTCCATCATCTTATTTCTCAACAAACTTGGCTATATGATCTTTGGTATCCAGGATGGTATAAGCACATCCAAATGATCTGAGGAAACCAATGAAAGGTCTACTTTTGTGCCACAACTCATAAGAAGTCTTACCATAAGTCTTAATAACTAAAACTCTGTTCTGCATATAGCAGTCAGTGTTGACTGCCTCTTACCAAAAGGTGATGGGCAGTTTAGAGTCAAGCAACATGATTCTTGGAGGCTCAATAAGTGGCCTATTTCTCCTTTTAACAACACCATTCTGTTGAGAAGTTTTAGGAGTATTAAATTGGCTTAAAATACCTTTTTCTTCATAGAATGAGTCAAGGATATGATTTTTAAATTTGGTTCCTTGATCACATCTTTTGGTCTTGACCTTGTGATTAGATTGATTCTCAATCTTCAAAATAAAGCATTTCAAGATTTTAGGGGTCTCATCCTTAGTTCTAAAAAAAGAGACCCAAGTATATCCAGTGAAGTCATGTGTGATCATAAGATAGTATGAAGTTCTTCCTAAACTCATTACACTAGTGGGGCCAAACAGATCCAAGTGTAACAAGTGAAGGGGAGTAATGATAGAGTTGATTTCATTTGGCTTTTGAGACACTTTGTTTGCTTTCTTTTCATACATGCACCACAATAATCATCACTTATAAACTCTTTTTTTGGCATTACAGTTACCAAATAATTCTTAATCAATTTATTCATATTTTTAAAGTTTACATGACACATTGTTTTATGCCAAAGGAAAGCAGGTGATGTTTCTTGCAAATCCATCTTGTACGTGTTCCCTTTTTTGGGGGCTCCAAGCAAAATATGCTCCCGAGGAATTATCACGCCGGGCTTAAGAACAATGCACTCATGTTCAGTAAAAAACATGTTATGCGTTTGGTCACAAAATTAAGATACACTCAGAAGATTATACTCAAGCTCTTTGACAAAGTTTACCTTTTCAATGCTGATCTTACAATTTGTGACCTTTCCCCTACCGGTAATGTAACCATCTAATTCTCTTCCAAAAGCAACTAGCCCTTTAATCAATTTTCTCAAAATCTTGTAAAAATAGCCATTGCATGTCATGTGCATGAAACATCCACTGTCAATGATCCATATATTACTTTTGGTCTTGAGCTGTTACTGCATAGAAAGAGATTATTAGTTAAATTTGAAAACCCAAGCCTTGCTTGTCTTGGGTTAATTAAACTGAACAAAATATAAATTAATAGTTATGGATCCTATAGGTAAGCGTTGAGAATCTTGAGCTGTTGATGATGAGCAAACTTCAGTCACTTCACTTTCCTTCATCTTCCATACTATCTTTGAAAGATTAGGCTTGGCCTTCAATGCTTTGAAAGTTTTTACAACTTTAGAAGTTTTGCAGACTGATCCTTCGAAAGTTTTTGCATCCACTGCATACTTCAGTACTTCGGAAGCATTTCTTTCTTTCGATACCAAATTTTCTTCCAAAGGAAACTTTCTACTTATCTTCCTTGCCTTCATTTTTGAGCTTTCAAAAGAAAGTGGCTTTCCTTCCGAAACTATCTTCTTTTTCTTATTCTCAAAAGTATTTTTAGTAATGTTGACAGTACTTTTGGGATTGTAGATGCAATACTTTACAAAGTGAGAAGTACTAATAAATATGATGCATTCAACTAGCATACTTCTGAGAATCTTCTTCTGAGAAGATAGTTGAGCTTTATCTCTTTTCTATTCCTTTTTCATCTTTGCAAATGATGTAGTAGGCTTCTGAGGGATAGGCTTGCTCTTGCAGCTGGATGGTTAGGCAGTGCAGCAGTGGTGCACTTTTGATCAACCTTCTTCTTTTGATAAGGATGGTTTGAACATTAACTAGTACTCCTGGTACTAGAGTCCATAGATATAAAGACTTGTTTCTAATTTAGATTAAAAGTGGGTTTTATCTACTGGGCTTTCTTTGATTTTCTCTTGGCTGCCCTGATCAAATTCTTTCTTGCAGACTTGGCCATTTTTATCTTTTTTTTCTTCTCTCTAGGAGAGTGGCGTCCCTTCTTAGAATGAGCCTCTTCACTCACTTCAAGCTCATCCCTCACCACCTCCTCTTCATCACTATCTTCATCTTTCTTTTAAACTAGATCTTCAGTAGGGGTGTGCACTTCGCGGGTCGACCCGGTTAAGATCCCTGAACCGACCCGTGAAAACCGAGACTTACCCATGTATAGGTTGGCGGTTCCGGTCCACGGTTCTGCTTTCTTTATGTAAATGGTTACGGGTCGGTTTCGGTCCAAACCCGCGGGTAGGGTTCGGTTTCGGTCTGGCCCGTTTACAATTAGGTAAAAGAAAATATAATTTGGTTTTTGCTTTTTAGATGCCAAATGAGTTGCCTTTAAACACTAAAAAGTACAAATTATTTTACTAGCATATAAAAAAGTTATAAGTTTAATATATTTTTAGTGAGTTATAGATGAACGCTATTGAATGTTACACCTAAATTAGCTCACAAAGGGGGCTCATGATGACAATTACCGTATGTTTGTATTTTTTTACGTTACCAATTTATCTATGTTACAATAACGAGTCTAAAAAGCACATTGGTTGGTTTCATTTGTATTTTTAAGTTTCATTTTTCTTTTGGCAAAAAGCACGAGCCTAAAAAATGTTTGCGGTCCGGACCACCATATCATGTTAAACCGACCCGTTTAACTCGATTCGGTCCAGCCCGAACCGTATGTAAATGGTCCAGTTCTCGGTTCTATATATATACTTCTTATCGGTTTAAGGTCAAGGGCGGGTCGGTCCGGTTCCGTTCGGTTCCGACCCGTTACTCACCCCTAATCTTCAGGAATTAGCTCATCTTCACTAGTTCCACACCTTGGTTGTCTAACAGATAATAATGTGTGTGGAGAAGCTATTTCACTGGATTCCAATCCCTGCCTGCTTTGATAAGACACTTTGGCATGCAAGATGAGGATATGATGTTCTTGAAGGTTTTATCTTCAAAAACACACTTTTCTACCCTGGTTTTGTAATCACAAGCTTAGTCTAGCATTTTGTTAACTTGGATATGAGATTTTTGATTTAAGTCCTGTAACTTGTGTGCTCATGCTTAAAAGTAGAAATTATTTTCTCTAAATCTTCTATTTTTAGTTTATAGTCATTTTCTGCTATTTTAAAACCAGCTTTTAAAATATTCAAGGACACAAGGTCAGATCTCACTTTCATGTAAAAGGACCTATACATGCTAACTTTAGCAATGCACTCAGGAGTACAAAGATATTCTGTTACCTTGGGTTCATCATGATCAGACATCAAGGCATGGTTAGAAGAAACATCTTTTACCTGGAAGCTCTAGTCAAAGCCAGCTTCTTCAACAGCAACTTCAACCTACTACTTGGGCTTCAGAGTCTTTGGAGCTCCTTCAGTTTAGTTTGGTTTAGATTATGCTTGGCCACTATTTGTCCTTGGTGCCTTGCACTTTCTAGCAAAGTGTCCTATTTGGTTACAGTTGTAACATTTCACTTTGCTTTTATCCAACCCAAACTTTCCACTAGATACAATGCTAGGAAACTTCCTCCCTATTCTTAGGTAGAAATTTTTGACTCTATGAGTGAGAAGAGCCATCTGCTGTAGAATCCCCATGTACTCCAGGTCATCTGGAAGGATGCAATATAAGTCTTTTATAGTGAAAAGAAAGTTGCCTAAAATTTTATCAGAAAACACAAAGGCTTGAGAAGAGCTTGTCTATTGAAATGGGCTTACTTAGATGTAGCTCTCCCTTGGTGTCTCTGGAAAGGTGATGAAAGGGCTCTTGTGTGAGTTGTTAGGGTAGCTGAGAAGATGATGCTGAGGTTTTCTGCTGTCCCTTTCAACCACATGGAGGGTAGAACTCTTGTAAGTTGTTAGTGTAGCTGTGAGATGGATTTTGCATGTTTATTTCCATTTGTTAACAACTCAGGATACCATATAGCTCAATAAGGTTAAGAGTAGAGAGGTTTTCAGTTCTCTTAATTGCCACATAGTAATGAGTCGATTATCTGGGAAGAGAGAACATGAACTTCCTCATAATTTCTTATTCTCCAGTTTGGCACTAGTATCCACCAGAGTGTACACAATCTCAACATACCTGAAGTATTGCCGAGTCATGGTTTCAACTGTCTTGAAGGTGAAATTCTCAAACTGCTGCTTCATGAGGTCTTTCTTGTTTTCCTTTGCTTTCTCAGACCCCTCATACATCAACTTAAGTACATCCCAGAGTTGCTTTGCAGTTTTGCACTTTTTGAAGCCTTTGTAGATAGAGTTACGAAAAGCAGTTTGGAGAGCGGTCATGACCTTCTGATCTACATCTATTCTCTTCCAATTCTCATTAGAGTAGTCAACCACGTCCTTTGAGATCATTTCACCAGCAGCAGTTGCTGAAGGTGTGCATGAGACATGAGGTCCAGGGACAACAGATCTTCACATACTGCTGTCTTGTGACTTGATGAATCCTTCCATTCTTTGGCATCAAGTGTCAAAGTTGTCAGGAGTGATGAGTGGAGATTTGGTCATGGTGCCGGTTTTCATGTCAGCTTTGGAGAGAGCTGCCATTTGCCTAATAAGTGTTTTGTGAAACTGAAGAGATTTTAGTTAGATGGTAAGATCTTACAATCAAAAACCTAGAAAGCTCTGATATCAATTGTAGGACTAGGTTAGGGAGATCAATGCAGTAGTTTTACAAGTGTTGGAGAGAAAAACAGACAAACACTTATAAGATCAAATAGGAAACCCGTTGAATGAAACAAAGAACTAAGGCAAAGAACACAAACAAAACAAGGTAGTTGGTTTTCAAGAATGTTGTATATTGCTCTTAAGTGTTCAACCAAAGCGACAAGGCTTACTCCCTAAGTACTGATATATCAGATACTTTATACTACATCCTACAGCCGTCCATACTTTGAATGTCAGCTGGAATACTAATCTAGACAACAAGATCAATGTAAAGTTAAAAGGCAGATTGTCTTTTAACATGTGACTGACTAGTACATGCCATAACTCATATCCTTATCTAATACAAAAAGATAAAAAGTAGAAAGTAGAAAATTACAGACAAAAACCATAATTTACAGTTGATAAAAGTATGGAATTATCACCAACTTGTATAAGTTGGTGAGTGTTCAGAAAAAGCATGTCTTCTCTATCTTCAAAAGAAATCAGTCTCTTGGATTCGGAATACTTTGTCTGTGAAGATTCGGAAGACTTTATCTTTGGCTTTGAAAAAAATGGTCTTTGGCTTCGGAAGATTTGACACTTAGAGAATTTTTCTTTGCATTTGTCAAATCTTCTGAAGTAACTTCCTTGTAATTCAGAATGCATGCTGACAGATCTTTGGTGAGTATCAGCCTTTAAGATAACGTGAAAAAAACTTTTTTTTTATGTGTCAACATCATACACGTTTTAATGATAAAACAACATTTTGTTTTTATGGTGGAAAATAATATTGTATGTAAAATTTATTAGCATTTAATTATTTACCATTAGGGCATTGAATTTCTAAGCCCGTGGATCTAAGATCTAATGGATAATGATCTTTCTCACCCTTTTTAGTTTTTCATCTCTTTTTAGAATAACTCCATCCTTATGATTATTTGTATAAATTCATTTTTATAATTTGTTCCTATATTTTTATATAATTTTTCATGAATACATATGCATATATAAATAGTGTTATTATCTAATAACTATACTTTTTTATAAAAACTCAAAAGAAGCAATCCGGACCACTTATTTTCTGATCTTATAATTAAAAATTAAATAAAAGAAGTGTAATAATAATCTATCAATTTCCCCTCTTCTATTAATTATTACTCATTTATCTTCTCTACAATTTTTCACATGTTTATAAGTATTTAAAGGATGGTAAATTAGATGTTACTTATATATAAACATACATACAACCATAACAAATTCAAAAACTATATATATATATATATATATATATATGTAATATAGATTAATTTTCAATTCAAAATTAGTTGCATGTATCAAGATTCAACACTCCAACTATATCATGTTTTACATATATGTACAGTTTAAAATCACACACGAGTTCATAACTTATATATATGTAATCTTATGTAAAACTAGCACCTCTAGAGGTACATATATGTAATTTTATATAAAAGTGTACCTAATTCAAAAGTAACATATATACAATTCGAAGTATATTCAAACAGCCCCAAAACTATCGTACATATAAACGATTCAGCAATCTAACTAAACGAGAAGTTCCATTTGATTAACATACCTATATGTAATCACACACATATATCAAATGAATCAAAAGACTACTATTAGTCATCTCATTTCTCAAGTTAGTAATTTGACATCTTTGATTGCTTTATACACAAATTAAATCCTGAGTAAAAAATTAAAGTAGATATAATAAAAATATTTTAGAAAATAAAATGTATTTTAAATTTTTAAATACAATTTTATAAATGGATCGTCTCTTGATGTCTTTAACCAAAATTTTCAATTTCAGAAAAAAAAATTGACTGCCTAGAATACCATTCAAGGGACCTTACTTTCGACCTTCACCGTAAAGTAATATTAGATGCTTCGACCCATTGCCATGAAATAGCATATTATTTCATCTCTTTACTCAAATGATCAAATAATCCAAAGGTTCAAATAACTTCCTTTAGTTCTAAAGATATTTAAGAGTTTTAAAATAATTCTCTCTATATATACATATACAAACATAAGGACAAAATCTTTTTAGAAATCTAAAGATTGTTAGAACGCGAAAACCAATATTAGTCATTAATTAGAATAAACTTTGTTTAATTTTTTTTAGTTAAAAGGATATTAAGGTATATTGACTTTAATTGTAATTTTAAACTCCTTAATTTACTTCTTATAATTAGAAAATTTTCTTTTAATTTTAAATATCTATTAAAAAATTTCATCTTCTCTACCCTCTTACCACCACCAATGCCTTTACATTCCTTTCCACATCCCTTGCCCTTCTACACTCCTTCCTGTCCATCGTCGTCACCTCCAATCACTACCAATTCATCACCCCTTTCTCACCAACCCCAACCATCATCTCTCCCTCCTCCACTATCCTTCCCTTAAAGTATCTCTCTCTCTCCTTCCCCTACCTGCGAACTCTTTGATAAAATCAGATCACAAATCGCAACAACAACTTTTAGATGAAATATTATAGTAGTAAGAATTTCATTAATGGTCAATTTGATGAAAGTGGTGTTAGGTTAGGCAATAACAATGCTAGATTAGGTGGTGACATTGTCCATTTAGTGATTATGACGGTCGATTATGCAACAAAGGTGATAGGGGTTCTCCATTCATAGCTTAAATTCCAAATCAAGGGTGCTTAACATTTTCGTTCTAGAAGGCTAAGAAACCCTAATTGTAATAGGTGTACGATGTTTTACGCTTTTTTGTTTTAATTTTTAATGAGGTTGGATCAGTATTATTCATCAAGTGATGCTTAAAATCGCGGTTTAGCTTTATGACGTAAGGTTGTTTGATTTTTTGGAGGGTTGAATCAATATTATATGTGACAAATTACATCTTTTGATTCTTTTGGTAACATATGTGTAAATACTTGTTTTACACTTAGTGTTGGAGATTTATATACGTATATAGTTGATATACACGTGTGTAAACTTGTTAAAAGAATTGTTTAATGTAATCTTAGGCATATATAAATAACTAATTTAGCTAGATGATTTGCGCATATCTTAAACAATGATATAGCTCATTTTACATAGTGTACATTTTCATTCTTTATATATATATACACTAGGTTACAATCACGTATAATACACGGGCCAAATAAAATTACTATTACATGGTTAATAATATAAAAAGTTATGTTTTAAATATTGTGTATTATACGGATTGAATAAACACATATATTACACATTTGAAAATTTGAAGTTAACATATTTGAAATTTTAATTATGAAAAGTAATTAATTAATTAATAGCTATTATAGCATTTATAATTAAAAGGAGAGAGAAGCGGGAAAATCAATTATTAGATGGCCTAAAATGGTGACAAGTGTCAGGATTTATTTTTATTTATTAGTATAAATATATATATATATATATATATATATATATATATATATATATATATAGGATAGATAACGAATGTTAACCATGTTTATTGCGATAACCTGTTGACCAAACTAGTGGTTCATAACATACCACGTAATCACTGAAAGTTAATGTTACAGTGGTAAACTAGTAGTCCATAATCAACGTTAAATTTTTTTTTAAAAAATATAGCAATACTATACTCAAATGAAAGATATTAAAATGATTTATTTAATGGTGTAATTTGTATAAAAAACAATATCATACAAAAAAGTTAAGACAATTTTAAAAAAGAGGGAAATTTTTTGAAAAATGGAGGGAAAATTATTACATCAGTAGTGTAACGCGATGTAAAAGTTAGTTACACCACATAATCATGGTGTAAGTGTTTGTTACATTAGTGTTAACGGGTTATCGCAATAAAGGTGGGTTAACAACCGTTCCTTCCCTTATATATATATATATATATATATATATATATATAAGTGTAAATATATATACTTACATAAGTGTAAATATGGTGCGCCGTAAATTCTATTTTATGAGATGCGAGCGGAGAGATAAGATATGACAAATGAGAGAGAATGCAAGTTTTTATTGATTTATTTTTTAATTAGTTAACATCAATCTAATTAAATGAATATTTACATTTTCAATCCCTTTCAATATTATCCACTAATAAATCAAATTTACGTTTTTAAATGATTCTGTGCTTCTGAAACATACATATACACGTACATACTTACGAAACGTACGTACATACATGCCTACCTACATCTGTACGTACATAGATCACATCCATCCTTACATAGATCACATCCATCCTTACACACATACATACATACGTACTACGTTACGTACGTACGTACTTGCTTACTTACGTACATACACACAGACACACGCACATACGCACACATGTATGAGTGATATATGCAAAACATGAATTATTGCGAGAATACTTAACAAAATGAATCATTTCTCTTATAAATCTTAATAATTTTTAAAATAAAATATTGATAGAAATACCTTTTTTTTCGTCTCTCCCGAGCTTAACAAAATACGAACAAATTTTGTTATGTATATAACCTACACATGTAGTTTATACTACCTATTAATGACCTATATATGTGTAATTAAACGATTAAAATTTAAAAAAAAAAAGAAGAAATTAATTTAATGAGGTTTTATATGCATAAACATATACATTCTTGTATTGAGATGTATAAGATTTTAAAATTATATATTTTATTAACTAAATGATTTAAGCTTGCAATTTTTGTTTTTATAATAATCAAGTGCTAGGTAATGAATTTCACATTCTATATATAAATATACGCACCCAATGTGAAGATCTTTTATTGTCGGTCACAACTGAGAAAGACTAATAATTTTAAGGATATGGATATAAATTTGAATTGTCTACTAATTGGTGTTTTAGGAAGAGGAGATGCAATAAGATTTTGGATTGATAGATGGTATGGGGAGGTTCCTCTCATTGTGGCGTTTCCCTCGTTATCTGCTTTAGAAGATTTTGTGTTTTAATAAGTGACTGTTTCAAAATGCAGAATCAAAAGATAATATGGATTTGGAGATGGAAAAGAGAATTACTCACAATTCAAGAAAAGAATGATTTGGCTCTTTTAACGACAATGTTACTGTCGGTTAACCCAATGGGGAATACAGACACTTGGAGATGGGGTGATGGGGCTGAACAAGACTTTTCTACGAGGTATGTAAAGACCCTTTTACATAATAAGAACATTGTGTCTGTCGAGTATAGATTCCTTTGGAATGGATGGGTTCCCAAAAAAGTAAACATATTCAATTGGCAAGCCCAACTAAACCGAATGCCCACTTGTGATTCGCTTTCTAGAAGAAACATCCCCTTGCAATCTACTCTATGTAGGCTTTGTGGGCAATCAGATGAAACGGTGGAGTATCTTTTCACGGCATGTAGCATATCATTGTTAGTTTTCTCGAAAATTCGTACATGGTCTAACATAAGACCGGTGTTTGCTTTTTCGTTTAAGGATCTCATGGATGCCCCGTATTCACTAAGAGGGGATGGAGATTTCAAGAAAGCAGTTCATGCAATCTTCATGGCAACTACTTGGATCATATGGAAGCATCGTAATGAAGTCATCTTTGAGAAAGTGGAACCATCGGTAAATAGAGTGTTTTTTTATGGTTGAAGACAAGAGGCAAGAAATCCAAGTCACCAATATTATGTAACTTTCCATTTGAGATAGGCTAATTGGTGGTGTTTATTATGTATGCTCTCTCCTTTTGTTTTTTTTTTTTTTTTTGTTGTTGTATGGGGTTCTTAGCTCCTTGTTAACCCCTCTTTTTATTTTTTATATATAATGCTATTTGCCATCCAAAAAAAGAGAAAGAGTACATAGGAAGAGAAAGTAGAGGTTTTGTTGGTAGGAGCAGTTCCCAAGAACATGCATTATGAAAGGAAAATACTAGGGTTTAAGGGAGAAATAAATGTTTATGAAGGTGATTATTCATGGCCAACATAGTGAGAGGGGACGTTAGTGACTTCTCAAGTTTATATATTCTCCGATAAACATTGCATTGTTATTTTGTATTTGTGATTTTACTAATGATAATTACAACGGATATTTATAGAGTACATAATTACACTTTAATACACTCTAATATATAATACTAATCAACTAATTACATAAACGGTCTAATATTCCCCCGCACGCTAAGGCCGAGATTCGACCTGTAGCTTGGACTGTAGTTCTGTAAAGCGTTATGAGGGTAATGGCTTGGTGAAGACATCAGCAACTTGATCATTAGTTGATATAAATTGTACCGAGAGCTTCCCTTTAGCAACTCACCTGTCTCACCATATTTAACAAGCTCAATAAGAGATAAACTCCGTATTGTGATTTTGTATTTGTAATTTTACTAATGACAATTACGAGAGATATTTATAGAGTACATAGTTACACTTTAATACCCTCTAATATATAATACTAATCACCTAATCACGTAGACCGTCTAATATTCTTCAAATGCAAACCTATAATAGTTGACGTATTACTGCTATCATCACTTAGGAAGGGTTTAACGGAAGCTTGATTGCATGTCATGTAGGTGACACGTAAGCAGGGTGAGTGTTGGTAAAAAGATATGTTATCCTAGTGTATGAGTGAAAAAAAGAATGATGGTATGGATTAATATTAATGTCAAATGAAATTAAAATAAAATAAAATAAAATAAAAAAAAAAAAAAAAAAAAGGACAAAAAAGAAAGCCTCCCTCTTACACCGTGACCATAGTCACTTTCTTTGTTATAAGCCTTAATCACCCTAGGTGTGTCATCGCTGGTGAGGTGCGACAAGAAGCAAATAAGAATAATGGTAAAGTCCCATTAAACATAACGTTACAGATTTTATTATACTTTCTTGGAATCATATTTATATGTCTTATTATCAATAGGTCTTAATGGATGTAATGCCTAAGGGCGTCGGTGGATAAAACAAAAAAATAAAGTTACTCCTCTTTTAGACGATAACAATCACGTAAAAAACGACCATTTTTGTTAAAATGTATGCTAGATAAAAAGTTAAAATAAATTAACAATAAACAATTTTAGAAGGGAAAAACACCATAAAATACCAATGCAGCCTCTCTTTACTTTGTTTCAATTAAAATACTTAATTTTTTCTAACTAACAAAACCTCATATCAGCATGTAATGTATGTCATCACTAGTGATCGGTTCACTTACACAAGAAAACAATTATAACCTCCAACCTTTTGTTTCAACAATTAAACTATCAACAATATTACAAACCACCAACGCCACTGCAAGAAAAAAAAACGATCCACCACTCGAGAATCTCCCCTGCTGCTGATGACACAAGGATCTTCCCCATCGAGATTCATCGAGGATAAGGATAACATTGCAACCAATGCCATTGCAACGATATGACATTTCCTCCACCTCACCTGGAAATCACAAGGATTCTGGACTAGTGGAGGGTCTGATTCTGGAAGGCATCTGCATTTTTCGATCTTTGGGTGTAATAGACATTTTACTAAAGTTCATGTTGGAAACACCATCACCATCATCATCACCATCACCATCACCATCACCATCACCATCACCATCACCATCACCATCACCATCACCATCACCTTCAACGCTGACATCATCCTCATACTCGTCATCATAAGTAGTTCTCACCATTGACCAGTATATAAAGTTTGGTCGGATAAATCTACAGGTTGAATGAAAAAAGATTATCAGCATCTATCCTCAATAACAATCACCAGATTTGTAACAAATGAACTATTTACCCGTCAGACTTCTTCAATAGATATGGATCGAAAGGGAAGAAGACATCGAGCCTTTGAAACCCACCAAAAGCACGAGACGTGTCTGAATCAAGTAGATGATTGAAGACAGAGGAGCCATTAAAAAGACCAGCTGCCTTAGCCTGGTGCAGGAATTCCTCCACTATCGAGGGTAAGCACACCTGTGTTGCAATATAGTTTTGTTAAAGTTCGTAAGATGATAAACATGTAGGAGGATATGGAATGTACCTCTAATGGGTTCAAGGGATGCTTAAAAATTTGCTCTAAAGGCATATTCAACAGCTGTGGTTTGAATTCAGGACTGACCAGAATCGATCTCATACGAAAACAAAGTACATACATCATAGCCTGTAAGTTGAATAAAATAATATTAGATTCAAGATTTGCCATATGAATTCTGAATATTTAATCTTCTCTACTTGCGGTTCAGTTTCTAATAGAGCATCTCATACCTGGCACCCGGCATAGAAAACTCGATGATTTTTTAGATTAATTTCACCACTGTGGTTTTTGCAATATTTGTAACACCAATCCACCAATCTGACACAAGAAAAAATATAGCATGCTCATTAGATGCTTGTCACAATGAAGGTTTATAGGAACAAGAAAAATATTCTACTAACATAATTTCAACAATTAGAAACAGATATGTTAGTGAATCCTACCTTCCCAAATATAAAGTCACATCTTCAGTGGACAAGAATTTGGCACGCGACAGGTAACTTGCTAGATAAGCAACAGCACTCATTCTGAAATGCATTAACAACATATTAGCCTACCTATATCGAAACAGGTGTTGTCCCACCAACACCTTTTTGTTTTTTCTTAGTCCACAAAAAGACAAACATATTGAAAAATATTATTAATATACTGATTCAATTACTATCTTTTTAAATCAACTTATATATTATAAACCTTCATCACGCCACTTACTAAGTCATTTAACTCATAAAGAAACACCAAACTGACCCTTTCGTATTGATTTGGTTATAATGCCCAATCTATGTAGCATTACCTCCAATCATGAGGATAAATGGTGCTGCTAAATAGTTCGAAAAGCCTTTGCACAAACTGTCTCCCACATCCTTTGGGGTCAAGTGAGCATGCATAGAACATTACAAACTACAATTACAATAAAAAAATTTGGGTAAGGAAAGTGTGCATGTCACGTAATAGTTTAAAGAGAATGTATTGACAAATAAAAGACGCTATAAGCATATTGAAGTGGGTGTAAATCGGTCACCTGTGCAAATTTTGACTTGTATGCATTCAACACGGTACTTTGAAATGACTGGAGAAGTGCCTTGAAGACCTAAATGAATATTTAAAATTACACATAAACAGAATGACAGAGCATTTATCAAGTCAAAAGATCAATAATTAAAATTATACATAAAGAAAATATAGAGCATGCATCAAGTATTCAAGCCAAAAGGTCAAAATTATAGATACCTCACCCAAGCGTTCACTTTTGAAACAGGAATGAAGGTGGTCAAAGGTGAGATCCATCAATGTATCCAGCTTCTGAGCTACTACGTTTCCCCAAAGAACTTTTCGACCAGAATATTCTCTTTGAGGCTAAAAAAAGTAAACAAAATATACTTGGTAATTCTGAACTCAAGATTGTCAAAAGTTAGCTGTTTCACCCGCAAAGTTTTGTATTACTACATTTTATTTCCTTGATAATGGGTCATACATGTATAATATAAAAAATTTAGCGATAAAGAAACTGAATCAAACAAGTAAAAGTCACCAGAGCATACACAATCCCCTAATTTGCTTAGTCAAAAATATTGACCATTATTTATAGAATAACTCTGATAATCAAATTTAATATGAAAATCAGAAGTATTAGACCAAAAAAAAGCTGTTTGCAGAGTCAACCAAATATAAAAACAATCCATTCTGCTTTGACTCGTTATCATAACTAAATTTGCACAAGTAACAAATTTTTCAAAGCTGCATAGATCAGGTCAAGAACAAGGCTGAAAAGTATAAAAATTGGAATAGAAAAGAAAAATCCAACGAATCCAACTAAAATATTGTTACCTCATCCATATCCATCTCCGTTTCATCTACCGGTCGTGCCATATCATCTAGCTCCATCTCAAAGATGCCTTTACTATTTGGATCATCCAACAAAATATCATCCCACCCTATCTCCACCTATAAAAGGTTCAAACAATCAATCAATTACATTACATCACATTAATAACAACAAGGACAATAGTAATAATAGTAATAACAATAATGCCTCTTCAACCACAACACACTCTAAAAGACAACTCACATCTAGTTCTATCAGCCTATTCACCAGTTCGAATATCATGGAGTTACCAACAACCTCTTGCATATCACCACTTTCCAACATTAGCATGTTCTCCACATATACAACTATTTGCTGCAAACATATTAAAATCAATAACATATGAGATTATATATAACAAACTTAATAAACTCATAGTATTTGTTACGCACAGCTTCTTTGGAGAAAACATTTGGCACTCTCTCCCTGACAATTTGTTCTAATCTAGTAGGTGCTAGTGGAACTAAATCAGCAATTCCTTTCAATGCTGCATGTACACGAATAAGAACTTGGTCTTTTTTTGCTAACCCACGAGGCTGCTTCAATATCTCCAGGAAATTGTAAGGCGGTATAAAGTTGCTTACAAGCATATCCAAACACAAATCAACATATTTTCCATTTGTTGTAGCCTGATATAATAGTGTAGTTAGAGCAAGAAGCTGTCTAATTTATTATTCAAACAAATTACAGAATTAAGCACAACATACCAAGGCTACTACTAACTCCACAAGTGCGTCCATCACATCTGGTCCATAGTTCCACAAGCTCATTCCGCATATCTAGCAAGTATCATGTGTGAAGATTAATTTAATGTACGCATGACTAAAGAAAGATGAATCATGGTAAATCAAAAGAAAGTTATCTTACAGAAGAAAGAAGAGAGCGATGGTGCACAATGTCAATGTAAGAAACTGCTCCAGTTAAGGCCCGTAGAATTGTCTATTAACATACCAAACAACAGATATGAAATTCCCATTTATAATTTGTAGTTTATACCCAATTTATTAAGAAGCAACTTACCACAAGCATTGCCACATCATCAGGAAGCAGGCGCTCCACGTTGTGATGCATATTCCCTATGAGTTGATCATATTCATCCCTATCACGACCCTAGAACAACTCACACCACATCAATATCTCATATACTAAAATCTAGAATATTTAAAACAATTTTATTTTTTTCCTCTCTTTTCACGTATAAGATTGGCAAAATGTTCCTATGTCAAATGGATTACTAAAAGGAACATCAGGTATATTTCACACAAAAGGCCATATTTTCAGTACTATGTTCCAATTTCCAGCATCACATGGCATCTTCCAAACATTTTAGCACCAATACTTCTTTTTTTAGTATTTCATGTATTTACCAATTTTCTTTCTCTAAAAACCTAAATAAGTCATAACATTTTTAAACCAATTGTTTCTATAAAGCAGTCTATAGACATAGCATTTCCAGCTATACTCAAAGACAGAGTTATGTGTTATAATTCTAGTTCGGTAAGTCATACATAGTCCTTGCACACTTAAAACTTTCTAACAAAGCAAATTGTTTTTATTCAATTGCATCTTGCAAACTATCAATCATACTTGCTTAAGTGCCAATAAGAGAAGTGAAGTTAACATGAACAACTTTTGTTTCCTATTTCACAAGAGTACAATACTAAAACTGGCCACTTTCATATACACCATTGTTCTACTTACATTTTTGCACGTGTTGTGGTAAGTACGGAACAAAACTACAAGTGCCGTAGTTAAAAACTTCTTCACTGTTTCTTACACCAAATTCCTTCTCCCACATTTCAGAATTTTTGGTATTGTTAGCGCCTTTAACCAAAAGATAGTGATAATAGTTGAATTCAAAACATTTTTACCCTCCACAGGAGTCTGATGTGGGTATTTTAGTGGAACAAAAGTAATATAGATATTCTACCCTAAAGCAATCACTATTACTAGAAAAAAAATATCAACATAGCATCTCTCGGTCGGAAAGCAGGAACCAGTCTGCTTTGGACATCCCGCATAAGTTCCCGGATCTTCAAAAGCTTCTCGGAGGACGCGACGTCCAATTGTAGCTTAATCTTAGTATTTTGGCGTACACTTGAGGTCACTCCCCTATTTCCAAAGGAAGAAAGAAAAGAAGAAAGCTCTCTTTCTAAATCTTGTAATTGTAACCTGTAATTTGCGCAACCCCAGGTTCCAAACCCAGGAGCCAACTTTCCCGTATGAGCATTTGGTACATGTATCAGTCCATGGAAGAGTGAAAGGGTCATCACTATTGAGGATCTCCCCCCTAATCTTAGATAGGTCGTCTTGGGGTTCGCCGCGGTTCATTGCTGTGCTAACACACTAGGCTACCCTTGATCAGTTCTTACATTCTTTATTTAAGTTAATATAAGCTCAAACAATGCATAGTTCAGTAAGCGTAATGCTCATTGCATCTCAAAAATGACAAAGCATGTATTTTTTTTACTTTAAACACAAAATCATTCTTGACCAAGTCTTTAAACAAAGCAATCAAACACTTGAAAACCCATATCAACACAAAACGAAAAAAACCAAGGTATTGGGGGCCAACATAGCAATAGTAAAAGGCTAAATAAGAAGAGCGAAGTTGTAACCTCAAGAACATGTTTTAGGGCTTCACGAACATGATGAGACAATTCATAATCACTGACATCTCCCATCTCAGCATGCTCGTCTCCTACAGCTCCCATCGATTCGACAAATTTTGAGATTAGAAACTTGAGTCGAGGATGATTAATTCAGGCGGATGAATCCTTGAATTGAAGGGGAGAAGCTCCGATACTTGTAGGCGTTGTCTTCCGCAAACCAAATTCGATAAATTCGGCTGCTTTAAACCCTAAAGCATAACCCTTGAATGATGGAGGGGTGAATTAATACCCTATAAAGGGTTTTATTGGAATTTCGGTGGTTTTGACTTCTACAAAACAAAAGAACCGGCGGTTTATATAAGTTGTATTAAAACATCACACTATTGTTTAATAGGTTATTATCCCGTTTATAATACGTGTTAAATAAATAAAATATTAAATATTTAGTATTTAAAATTTATAAATTAAAAATCTATAGTTTAAAATAAAATATGATTGACATTACATATAAATAACTATTTTAAATAAATAAGTAATAACATCTTTTTTTTAACTTTTAATTATGTTTGTTGTTTTGATAAGATTGTTTTTAGCATATCTCACCTTTTATAATTTGTTATAAGAAGAAGGAATTAAAATATTTTATTTAAAAAATAATTTAGTGTTTTAAATTTTTTTTTATTTTATAAAAAAATTTAATTATTTCTATTATCAATAAAAAGATTTAATTTTAAATTTTTTTATTAAAATTTGCTTTAAAAAAAGATAGTTTGCTTTTAAAAAATAAAGATAAGAGAGAGAGAGAGAGAGAGAGAGAGGTAGTAATTAATTAAATTGATTTTTAATAAAAAAGAAAAAAATAGTATGAATGTTTAAATGACTATAATACCATTTTAGATGAAAAAATAATGTAGAGTTAAATTCGGTTTTGATCCCTTAAGTTTGACAAAAATAACACTTTTCCTCCAAAAGATTAACAATATTAATTTATATCCAAAAGTTTCATATATTGTTTTAATTTAAGTCTAAAATTTTCATCAGTTGTATCAACTTGAATCCAAAATAATAAAACTTTTAGATTGAAATTGAAACAAATGATGAAACTTTGGACTGAAATTGATGTTTTTAAACTTTTGTAGGAAAATAATTACTTTTGTCAAACCTCGAGGAGTAAAATCAAAATTAACTTAATAATGTAAGGATGTCAACAAAGATGATATGTGACATGATAAAACATTCTTTTATTATATATTATAGATTACGGATTTAGCAAGGTCAGTGGGTTGCCAAAGGCATTAATATTGTCACGTGTCACGTGACTATTTGGTGTTTAAATATTTTTTTGTTTTTGTTTTGGTCAAGTTTATTGTGTGTGTGTGTGTTTGTCTCTCTCTCTCTCTCTTATATATATATATATATATATATATATATATATATCTATACTACTATATAATAGAGAAACCATGGCTAGATTTGTAATTTTACATTAATTTTAAGATAGCATATGAAGAGTTGCAAGCGTTAATGTGTAATGTCATAAAATTTATTTCTATTATACCCCTTTTAAGCTTTAAATACTTATACTTTATTATTTTCTAATTAAATTTAAAGTAGAACTTTTATATTTAAGGTTATCTTAATCTATACTACTATATAATATAATTTTTTGGACAATATTGTAATTTTAATTCATTTTTAAAACACTTAATAATAATTTTATTACATTTGGTAAAAATGATTATGCATAAACAACTTGTTATTTACAAATTTGTTTCTCCCTATAATAATATATATGTTTGATATCTCACATTAATCAAATAAAAAAGCAAAATGAGAATTAGCACAATAAGAAAGAATTAGCTAAATACACAGTTCTATAAATATTTATACCACCATCACACCGCGCAGGCTTCACCTACTAGTATATATATATTATATATATATGATAGAGAACGAATGTTAAGCCTTGTTTATTGCGATAACCCATTAACCAAACTATTGCTTCACACCAAGCCACGTTATCACTGTAAGTTAGAGTTACAGTGTTAACTAGTAGTTCACAATCAACGTTAAATTTTTTTAAAAAAAAATATAGTATGACTATACTCAAAATTAAAGATATTAAAATAATCTATTTAATGGTGTAATTTGTATAAAAAAATAATATTATACAAAAGAGTTAAGACGGTTTTAAAAAAAGGGGCAAATTTTTTTAAAAATGGAAGGAAAATTGTTAAATTAGTGGTGTAACACGGTGTAAAAGTTAGTTGCACCACATAATCATAGTGTAAGTGTTTGTTACATTAGTGTTAACGGGTTATCATAATAAATTTGGGTTAACAACCGTTTCTTCCCCTATATATATATATATATGTATGTATGTAGATGTTCAAATAGAAAATAAGTTTTCCCTAAGTATGATAATAAGTAATAAGATCATGACATGTGGCACAATTAAAAAGAGAGTTAAAGGGTATTTTAGTCAAAAACATAATTATCCATTCTTTCTATTTTTTATATTTTGATTAAAACCAGCACAATCCTAATTTTCAAATTTCTACCTTTTTCTTTTTATGGTGGATACCTCCATTACCACTGCTCCACCACCCAACTCATCATTGCAACCAAACAATTCATTATCATGCGCTAACACAATCCTAAACCCATGCAAAACAACATGAAACTATGCTATTTGACGCAAAACAACACCACACTGTGCTGTTTGACGCAAAGCAGCACAAAACTGTGTTCTTTGACGCAAAGCAGCACACAACTGTGTTGTGTGACGCATGTTTTGATGAAATACAACACAACAGTTTCGTGATGTTTTGATGAGATACAAAACAAAAATGCTAAAATACAACACAATTTCACATCATTTATTTTTATTTTGTAAGAAAATATAGTATTACTATACTCAATTTAAATAGAAAAAATTCTTGATTTTATTGTGCAATTTTGTTGACTTTGTTAAGTTTCCCCTAATTTTTTTAAACGTTTATAACTTTTTCATAATAGATTCATTTTTAAAACAAATTGCACCATAAAATTAAGCATTTTTTTCTCTTTAAATTAAGTATAGTATTGCTATATTTTTATATAAAAAATAAACGATGCGAAATTATGTTGTATTTTAACGTTGTGTTGTATTTCATCAAAACATCACGGTTTTGTATGTTGTTTTGCGTTAAATAACATATTGTTGTGTTCTTTTGCGTCAACAAAATTTTTGTGCTGTTTTGCATCAAACAGAATAGTTTTGTGCTGTTTACGTAACATGTTATATGTTGTTTTGCGTCAAAACAACAAAATATCATGTGTTTCTGTGATATATTATGTAATTTCGTGAAAATAGCACAGAACTATACTTTTTTGCTTGAAACAGCATAGTGTTGTGTTATTTTGCGTCAAACAACATAGTTTTGTGCTTCTTTGCGTCAAACAACACATTTTTGTGTTGTTTTGTGTCAAATAGCACAGTTTTGTGCTGTATTGCGTCTTTAGCACATCTTTTGCTTTATTTTATGAAATTTAGCACATATTTTGCAATAGCCAAAGGTTAATGCGAGCGACGTGAGACCTTGAGATGGCAACACGTCGTCATGGTTGGTTGGTTTACAGTTCTAAAAGTACTCATATTTGGGGTTGCTATAAAATAATAAAAAACTTTGCTTGATATTAGATATGTAAAAATATGTACTACATTTAGTTAAAAAAATGTTAAATTTTTTTTGATATAATTGCCCTTAAGTTTTAAATTTGGATTATGCCACGTGTCAAGTTAGTATTGATTTTTAGATTTTTTAGGGAAAACTTATTTCTTATTTGAACATCTACTTATATATTATATACTAGCCTATAGTCTCGTGTATCATGGGTCGGAACAATAAAATTAGATTAAATGTGTTGAATAATAAAATTTAAATTATGAGTTGTAAATAAAATTTATCGATACATATAATAAAGATAAAATATAATACGTTATTAATTAAAAAGTCAAAGTTTGTTATACTAATTTAAATGGTCAAAATGATCATTTATTTGATTTTTAAAATAGATTTAGGCGGGAAAAATAGAAAGAGAAAGCACAGAGAATGTCAAATGACACAAAGTTGTTCTCATATTATGTTAAGTGTCTCAAATTTAAGTCTTTTATTATAAATATATATATATATATATATATATATATATAGAGAGAGAGAGAGATAAAGTTTACGGTATAAAGTGTTTTTTTCGTACGAAGCGTACGAAGCAACAACGACCATCGATCTAAGACATGAATGGTTCAGATTTAAGATGAAATAATCACGCAAGGAATGTTTTTGAAGGGGTAAAGTTGGTAATAGCCAACAATTATTGACTTTTTTTTTTAACTTTCTCCTGTTTTTTCAAACACGTATAAGTTTTTTCATATAACATTATTTAAAAAAAAATACACCATAAAAACAAGCATTTTATCCTCTTTAATATGAGTATAGATTACTATTTTTTTTTTAAAAACAACATTTTTTTAAGAAAATGTCTATATGTTATGCGTATAACTTACGTGATTATTCACTGAGTAATTATCAACATAACTTGCGTAATTATCATATAACTTGCGTAATTAGCGTAATTATCAATATAACTTGCGTGATTATTTTTTATAATTGAGTAATTTTTCTTTGCGTAATAATAGATATAACTTGCGTAATTATGTGATATTTATGCGTAAGTGTAGCGCGGATGAAACTACCCATCCGCTAAAAAACACGTGTCACACTTTGATAACTTCGTATGCTTCGCACGAAAATTACACTTTGTATAGTAACCGGCCCCTATATATATATATATATATAGAGAGAGAGAGAGAGAGAGAGAGAGAGAAAGTTTACCGTACAAAGTGTTGTTTTCGTCATGGTTGTAAAAATTGCTAGGCGCTAGTCGGGCGGTGGGGTACCGCCTAGGGAACTAGGGATTAATCGGGATTAGTCGGGAGTAATCGGGATTAATCGGATTGGAATTTTATATGTAATTTATATGTATATCTGTGTATATGTATACATATATATAATTAAAATTCAAAAAAAATTCAAACACCATCATATTTTGACCATTCATAACCAAAATTTGACTGCTTTTGATAAAATCTGGGCAAATTTGATTGATTTTGAAAGAAATTTAACTAATTTTGACTGATTTTCAAAGAAATTTAACCAATTTTGACTGATTTTGATCAATTTTGACCAATTTTGACCGATTTTTGACCTATTAGGTCTGACTAGGTCCGATTTTTTCCAACTAGGACCGATTACCGATTAACCCTCCGATTATGTGAAATCGCCAAGGTTGGTGGCCGATTTCCGATTAATCGCCGACTAGGACCGATTTTTACAACACTAGTTTTCGTACGAAGCATACGAAGCAACAAGGACCATCGATTTAAGAGATGAACGGTTCCTGAATGGGTAGAATTGGTAATAGCATACAATTGTTGAATTTTTTAACTTCCTCCCGTTTTTTAAACACATATAACTTTTTCATATGATATTATTTTTTTAAAAAAAATACACCATAAAAATAAGCATTTTATCCTCTTTTACTATGAGTATAGTATTACTATACTTTTTTTTAAAAAACAACATTTTTTTAAGAAAACGTCTATGTGCTGTGCGTATAACTTGCGTGGTTATTTACTGCGTAAGTATCAACATAACTTGCGTAATTATCATATAACTTGTGTAGTTTTCAATATAACTTGCGTGATTATTTTTTATAACTGAGTAATTTTTCTTTGCGTAATAATAGATATAACTTGCGTAATTATGTGACTTTTATGCGTAATTATAGCGCGGACGAAATTACCACTCTACTAAAAATCACGTGTTACACTCTGATAACTTCGTACGCTTCACACGAAATTACACTTTGTATAGTAACCGACCCCTATATATAGGGAGGTTCCACTAAAAATTATTTTGTCTAATGATCTTAGCCTTCTATTTTTCATTCAATGGTTAATATGAAAGTGTAGCAAAAAAATGATGGAAGGGTATTTTGGGTATGTAACCACTTTTGTTGAACTTTTTGAGTTTCCCTAATTTTTTTAAACTTTTATAACTTTTTCATAATTAAATTATTTTTAAAACAAATTGCACCATAAAATCAAATATTTTTTCTCTTTAAATTGAGTATAGTATTGCTATATTTTATTATAAAAAATAAAAGATGCGAAATTATGCTGTATTTTAATGTTTTTATGTTGTATTTCATCAAAATAGTACAGAACTGTTTGTGATGTATTTCGTCAAAACATGCGTTACACAACACAGTTTTGTGTTACTTTGCGTCAAACAACATAGTTTTGTGCTGCTTTGGGTCAAACAGCATAGTTTTGTGTTACCTTGCGTTAAAACAACATAGTTTTGTGCTGCTTTGCGTAACATGTTCTATGTTGTCTTGCGTCAAAACAAAAAATATCATGTGTTGTTTCTGTGATGTATTATGTCAAAACAACAATCTTAAGAGCAACAAAAAAACTTAGAATTTAACCATTTTTAACATCAATCATCATAAATCTTTACAAAGGTATCTGAAAGAAAATCATGATAAAAGTTGGGGGTTTAGGATTGTGCTGGCGAATAATAATGAATTGGTTGGTTGCAAAGATGAGTTGTGTGGTGGAGCAGTGGCGATAGATGTATCCACCATGTAAAGAGAAAGGTGGAAATTTGGGGATTAGAATTGTGCTGGATTTTGTTAAAATATAAAGATTAGAAGGAGGGGATAATTATGTTTTTGACTAAAATGCCCTTTAACTCTATTTTTAATTATGTCACATGTCATGATCTTATTAATTCTTATCATAATTACGGAAAACTTATTTCTTATTTGAAGTTCTACCTATATATATATGTGTGTGTGTGTGTGTATGTACGTATATGTATGTATATATGTATATGTATAATGTGTGTGCGCGTTTTTGAAACTAACATAATGTGTGTTTGGCGCAGGTGGTTAAAGCCATGTCTTACGTGTGGGATGTCATGGATTCAAACCCCAAGACATACATCTTTTTAATTATGATTTTTTACTATTAAAAATTTTGTAATATGCCAATTTCACCATCTCAGATTTCTAAAGTTCCGGGTTACCCATCATACAAGTTTATCTAAAAAATAATTTCTTACATTCGTATGTTTTTGTGAGTGTTAGTATCAATTCAAGTCCGTCTACGTTTGGATATAATCTGAAGCAACTTGGGTCAAATTTATAATGCGTAAGTGCCTATTTTTGTATATGCCTTGCTTTCAATCTTTACACTTTCACCCCTAAAACTTTTTAAAATTTTGTATAATTTACTTGAAAAAAGAATTTATTAAGTTCATATTTTTGTATACGTATCAGAATAAATTTGAGTCATTCTACATTTAGGTCATCGGAAACAAGTCGGCCACTTGAGTATTGACATACATTTAGTTCGAAAAAAAATCGGGTCGATTGAATTTTATATTTTATCACGCCGCGTACGATGCCGTCGCAGCGTGCAGAAGGTAAAATAACTACTTAGAGTTAATTATAAGGGTGCTCCTTATGGTTTAAACAAATTAAGATTTTAGTCTTAAATTTGGAAAATTACAATAAACACTTATATTTGCTACGTCTACTATAGGTCTTACGTACACTTTTAAATGTTACTAAGGGTTGTATGAAGCGTATTGTCACGGAGTGATTTCCCAACTCTCGTGCGGCACTTAGATTTGCTCTAAGTTCAGCCTTTCGTGACCCAAACGATGTAGCAATTCAAGTTATAACGCGAAAGTGTTTGCAAGCTCGTAATACAAAAGACTTTGTATTGCTTACAATGTAGTTTACAAGTGTGCTCAACAAGTGTATTACACTAGACTTGTATGAGTTTTGGGTGATTACAAATGAGGAGACTATCTCCTATTTATACTTGTGGCATGAATCTAGATATTTCTAATCTAGATTATTCTAATCTAAATATCTAAGATATTTACTAATCTAAATATCTAAGATATTTACTAATCTAATATCTAGATATTTCTTTGGTTTATATCTAGATATTTTACATGGTGAATATCTAGCTCATCTAGATTTGCTTGGGCTGTTCCGGAGTCATCCGAATGGCCCTGGATGCCTCCATATGTTTCCGAGAACGTTCGGAATCCGAGTAACGCGACTTGATTTTAGGCGGGTCGTGACATTCTCCCCCACCTAAACCCACGACGTCCTCGTCGTGTTTCTTGCATGACCCTCGGCTTGTTCTCATGAGTTGCAAGATGGATATTGTTTTACCGTGATGGCTTGACTCCATCATTGCTGTGTGCACTTGATTGCCCTTGACAATGTATAGTGTGTTTAGAAAAGCTGCTGGAACGGCTTTTGCTTTTCTGAAAAAGTCCATCCCGAGCACGATCTTGTAGTCGCTTAGAGGTGCTATCGAGAAGTCAATTTTACCTTGCCATGTCCCGATCTTTGTCTTGACGGCCCATGACATTCCTTCGATAGCTTTAGTGTTGCCATTGGCGTCTTTGAGGAATCCATCTCGTGTGGATATCCTTAGGCCAAGTCTCTTAGCCTCTTCTCGCGTCATGAGATTGTGACTTGCTCCTGTATCGACCAGTGCTTTTGCAAGTTGTCCATTTACTTCCAAGTTCACAAACCGAAGTCCTTTCGTCTTCGTGTTCATGATGTTGCCCTGTTTCTCCGTGGGGCACGACTTGGCTAACTTTAACGGTTTTCCTTCATGTACCGTTAAGGCGTTTAAGAGTTGTAGTTGCATTGCCCCAAGGCGAACCTCCTTGTCTTCTTGGGATGCATCATCAGTTCTCGCCACCATGGCCTGAAGACTTTGTTTCTTCGGGCAGTCCCGAGCATTATGCGGTCCATCGCATATAAAACAAAACTTTGTAGGACGCCTTTCGTTATCGTATTGTGGTGGTCTCCTTGTGTCCACCTTCCGATCATGATTGGGCTTAACTCCCCCACCTTTCTCGTCATCACTTTCCTCATTCATGGGCCTATATGGTCGTTTTTCTTTATGATCGATCAAGCTTTCGGCTATTGCAATAGCGGAAGCAAGATCTTGAACACTTCGTCGCTCCAACTCTATCTTTGCCCATGATTGCAGACCATCGAGGAAGTAGAAAAGGGAGTCTTTATCCGATAAGTCCGGGATCTCAAGGACAAGTGTAGTAAATTCTTTAACATAATCCTTAATGGTCCCGGTTTGTTTGAGCTTACGAAGTCGACTTCGTGCTTCATGCTCAGCATTTACCGGATAAAATTGTCTTTTGAGTTCTTGGATGAACTCAGCCCAAGTTTTGATTGTGCACGTACCTCGTTCGATGTCCATGCTTCGGCGTCTCCATCACAGGGCTGCTGTATCTTTGAGATACATAGTGGCTGTCTTGATTTTAGTGGCGTCATCGAGGATTTGTACCCCTCCTATGTACTGCTCCATTTCCCAAATGAAGTCATCAACCGCCCGAGCTTCTCGTTTGCCCAAAAACGGTGATGGTTTGGGAATTTCGACTCTTGGTGTAAAGTTTACGATGTTACCTCCGGTTGCGATCATGGCTTTATTGCAATCAACAACTTTAGCTTCCAAGCCCATTAGACTTCGATGCATGTCGCTTGACAGCTCATCCATGTCCTTTTGCAGCTTGGTCGTGACGTCCTTGATTGCATCTTTGATCATCATCTTTACTTCGTCTCGAAGTAGCTCCATAGCAGCCTTGAGTCCTTCTCGGAGCTCACTGAAATCTTCTTCTAATGCATCCAGGCGTTGGAGACAGATGTCGACTTGCGATCCTGTTTCGACAAGGCCTGCCTCCAAGTCACTAACTCGTTTTTCCAAAGTATGATCCTTGGACATACCTCGTTCCTTCTTTGATCCTTTTTGGGATTCATCTCGACTTCGTTTATCTTCAACAATTGCACCTTTGCTAGTTTCGGTTGCCATCCCAAATGAACCGACGTTGCTCTGATACCACTTGTCACGGAGTGATTTCCCAACTCTCGTGCGGCACTTAGATTTGCTCTAAGTTCAGCCTTTCGTGACCCAAACGATGTAGCAATTCAAGTTATAACGCGAAAGTGTTTGCAAGCTCGTAATACAAAAGACTTTGTATTGCTTACAATGTAGTTTACAAGTGTGCTCAACAAGTGTATTACACTAGACTTGTATGAGTTTTGGGTGATTACAAATGAGGAGACTATCTCCTATTTATACTTGTGGCATGGATCTAGATATTTCTAATCTAGATTATTCTAATCTAAATATCTAAGATATTTACTAATCTAAATATCTAAGATATTTACTAATCTAATATCTAGATATTTCTTTGGTTTATATCTAGATATTTACATGGTGAATATCTAGCTCATCTAGATTTGCTTGGGCTGTTCCGGAGTCATCCGAATGGCCCTGGATGCCTCCATATGTTTCCGAGAACGTTCGGAATCCGAGTAACGCGACTTGATTTTAGGCGGGTCGTGACAGTATGGTCTAAAGGAATGTAGAGACCACACCCGAAATACTAAGGTACCCAAATGTTATTTTATCTCATAGTTACAATAACACAATACTCCATGAATTGGTACTAGCAAATCCTATAGGGTACATGGATAAATCTATCGAGGGAGATCTAAAACATGAAATCACAAGAAACAAGACGAATAGGTAAGACTCACTCCCGTGTAATTCTAACCTGATCGAACAATGCAACTAGATGAAATCAACTACCTATTGCCTTCCGCTCTCAAGATTGGAAAAATACTAATTTAGAAACACACAAAAACATATCCCTATGATCGACTATTCCTACTTTAACCACAACAAGATCACAAACATAAAGTAAGCAACCTAAACATACAAATCTAATCAAAAGATACCAAATCAATGAATCAAAATCACAAGAAGGATAAGATTCTTGCATAACACATAAAATCAATACGTATACACATTCAAAGATCACAAAAGATATATTTTTTATATAATAATCCATCCATAAGCTTAAGTAAACCAAAACATATTTAAGAACATCAATAACCACCCACACCTAGGTACCTACAAGTGTTTAGTTACTCATAAAATCTAAGAACGAATCATACATAGTAAAACCAGTCGCAAACATGATTACAAGTTCTAGAAATCAAACAAAAGATGTACATGAACAATAACTAAAAGCTTGACAAACCGATTAATATCAGGCTTACCTTTACCGATGTTTTAATATTATTTTTTTCAAAACCAAGTAGTATCAATGTAACTTAATTCTTATTTTGGGTTTTTAGTCCACTTTTATTTTAATTTACTTTTTGGCTAATTAACTATTGACAGTTAATGTTTTCTCAAATGTCAACATAGTATAGATTTTATTAAAATTGAGTCATGTTTCTAAATATTCTTTTGCCTCGACGCGAAGCGTGGGTACACAACCTTTGTGGTCTAGAAAAAGTAAACAGTGATCTTTGAATAGGATAATACTAAGTATAGTAATTAATAATGTTACAAAGAGGAAAACAACCATAGATCAAATTTCTACTACACGTCAACATTTTCTAGTTGTATATCCTTGGATTTCAATGGCATGTAATCCCCAAGATACACTTCAAGATGATCAGCTAATAACGATTTATCAATGTTTTGGTGATGGTAAGATTTGCAGATGAAGTAAATAACTGTTTGGGCAGTAAGGCTGCAAAGAATCAAAACCGAAAGTAACAAGAAGAAGATAACCGCGTACATCGATCTGACCAATAGTGAGCCTTGTCGAATGACGACGTGCCACTCGAATCCCACTTGAATGCTGATAAAACATAAGTTAAGAAAGCAATAAGTAGCAACAGAAATGATGGTCTTTCCTTTGATCAGTTCTCTGCTCTTTAACATTGCTTGGATCCCATAATGTTCTTCCAAAACCGAAACCACACAAGCCAAATGCCAGATAACACTAATATATATGAAACTAGCCAAATAAATGATGCCCAATAAACATAGAATATAAATCCCAAACGTTGAAAAACCAAGATATGTGGCCCAGAAGACCAAAACCAACAAAGCTAACATATTGAGCACGAAAACAATGATGAAATTCCAAACGAATGTGACCATTAATCGTTTCCAAACGTTTGGAACAACGCTCATGACCTTCTTGAAAGTCATTTGTTTCGATGTGTAGATGCATGCAATGCTGTAAACTATAGCTGAGGTGGATATGAGGGACAGAATGAGGAAGAATATGAAGTATGCAACTTTAAACAACCAAAAGTACGTCCATTCAGAAGAGATTAGATCAGACAACCTAGTGTACATGATGGTGTTTTTGGGGGTTTGATCAAGATCATTTTCATTGCGGATGATTTGGCCGAAAAGGTATTCAGAGACTTCGATGTGAACCAAGAAGACGAAGGAGAGGGGGAGGATAATGTAGAGAGTGATTTGAGTGAAGATCTGTTTGTAAGTTGAGATGATTTTGAAGGTTTCTTTAAAGATGCCAAAGAAGCCAAGAAACTGAAATTGCTCTTGTTCTTGATCCATTTGATAGGTGGAATGGTGTTTGCCTTGTGGTTTACACACTGAAGAATGTGGATTTAATATTGTAACTAGTAAGCTTTGTAGTTGGGGGCAGAGGCCTTGAGATGAGGAGAGACTGAATTGAATTTGAAGCCAATATAAATTTTTTAAATCTTTTAAATAATTTTTTCTTCACAAGATGCATGTTATCTAGATTTGTATGAAATATCTTTAAGGTAAAGTTAATAATTTCATTTGTTAAATATAACTGAACTATTATCGTTGAATACAATGTGTAAAATAAAATTTAACTATTTTCTTAATAAAATATATTTAAAATATTTTTCTGCGTAATAATTACTTTAGAAACAAGTTATACGTTTTATGGATATTATAGCGTGCATATGGGACAAATACAGAAGGATCAAACCTTGTAATTAACGTTGACATTGTTGTGCCGGCGATAATTTTAAATCTTATATCTTAATCTCTCCGCTTCAAAGCCGTATGTTACCAATTTAATTATAATAACTTTTTTTATTTTTTATTTTTTTTTGAACGGCAAATGTGCGGCCCTGCTTCGGAGATTAGGTGTTATCTTAATCGGGCTCACCTAGTTTATAAAACTCACGCATTACACGAATTAAATAAACAAAATATAATATATATTAAAAATTTATTAATTATATAACGATATTCTAATATAAGATGTGATAAGTAATAAAACAATGACATCAATTTTTTAAAATATTTTTTATTTTTCCAAAAAAAATTTAAAATTTTGTTTCAGAACAAACAGTTATAAAAAGTATTTGTTTTAAAAATTTCTTTATTATAACTTCCAATTTTAATTAATTTTTGTTTATAAAAAATTTACTTTTAAAACAACTAGTTTTAAAATATTTTGTTTTTTTTTAAAGTTTGATGTTTTAAAAAATTTCTTATTTTATAAAAAATTATTCTTTTAAAAATAACATTTAAAAAGGTCTCTTTATTAATTTGTTAAAAAATAATGTTAATTTGAAAAATAGTTAAATAATATCATTAGTAATTAATATAATTATTTAATATAAGAGAGAAATTGAAAAAAATTGATTAGTATGATTTTGATGCTACCACATATGGTTCTTAGTTAATATTTTATTAGAGTAGCTAGATGATGATGATGATGATGTTGTATGATGATGATTATGATGATGATGATAATAATAATAATAATAATAATAATAATAATAATAATAATAATAATATAGCAGCAATATTAAAATAAATATAAATAATAATAATAATAATACGCTATCAAATTAGGAAAATCTTCATATAAAAAGAGTTTTAAATCTAAACAGTCTAAGAAATAATATTAACCATCAACCTTATTAATCAATAGTTGAGAATAAATTGTTAAAATGAAGTTTGTTACAGGGTTATCTTAGCCATGACGATTTTTGTTGATTTCTTTTAGTTCCCTAATTTTTTTTTAAATGTTCATAAGGTTTATATATGACATTATTTTTCAATAAAAATAACACCATAAAAAACAAGGGTTTTTTTTTTTTTAATCTTTAAGACGATTACAACATCATTATATTAAAAGATAATATTATTTTATGTTTTAAGATCATGTAAATTCTGCTCGTCATTGTATTTTTAATGCAATTATTATGTATTTTGTTAGTTATTGTGTTTTTCTGAATTCTATTTTGTTTTTTTTAAAAGAGTGAATTCTAAAAGAATATAATGATAAAATAACATTGTTGTGTATTTCTAGTATGTAAAACGCAGTGATAAGTTAACAACTAATTAAATTAATTCTTTAAAATAATAACAAAAACACACAAATGATATAAAACCTAAAACATAATGATAAAATAGCTTATTGTGGTTTTTTGTTTGTCATTATATTATCCTGAATATCATGAGTTTTCAAAAAGCACATTATAAATAATATCATTATGTATTTCTAATTATAAAATAAAATGATCAAATATAAGATAACCACAAGTTTATATTATATATAAAAGTAGCTTTAGTAAACCCGTGTATTACACAGGTTGAATAAAAAAATATTAAATAGAATAAAAATTTATTAATTATAAATCGAAATTCTAAAATAAGATATGATTGAAATGTTTTTTATAAAAATAAAATAAAATTTTATTTCAAAACAAAATTTTTAAAAAAATGTCATATTTAAAACTTTTTTCCTTATAACTCTTAATAATTATTTTTGTTTATAAAAATTTTACTTTTTAAAACATCAAATATAAATATTTTATATTTTTTATAAAGTTTGATGTTCTAAAAGTTTTCTAATTTTATGAATAATTATTTTCTTAGAAATAACATTAGTAAAAATATCTTTTATTTAATTTATTAAAAACTATTTTAATCTAAAAAATAATATTATTAGTAATTAATGTGATTATTAAATAGCAGAGAGAAGTGGGAAAAAATTATTGAGAAGGAACATAGTATTGATATGTGTCCCTCCTAAATATTTTTTTATTAGAGGAGGGAGATACAATGATAAAATAGCTCATTAGGTGTTTTGATTGTCATTGTGATATCTTGGGTACAATAAGTTTTGAAAAACAAATTGATAAATAACATCATTATGTTTTTTTAATTGTAAAACATAATAATAAGATAACAATTAGTTTATATAATATACAAAAAACAATGATAAAATGGTTCATTGTGTTTATTGCTCGTTATTGTGTTATCGTAAACATTATGAGTTCTGAAAAACATATCAATAAATAACATCATTAAAAAATACAGCGATAAAAATAACATAAAATTATCTAAAATGTTAAACACATGGAGGAAAAATATTTGACATGATGACTTGATTTATTAGACAACCATGACCTAGTATTTGATACAATAACCAAAATGTATTCTCCTTTAAATCAATATAAGGACACATGTTAAGCTCAAAACTACTCTTACATACAGAGAAAATAAGTGAAAGTTTTTGATCTCTAAACACACAATATGTACTCAATACCTAACCTAATCCTTAAAATCAATATATTTTCACTTTGTACGATTTGAGCAGATAACCTTTTGATTAGGGCTGAGCATGGTAGGTTTGGTTTGGTTTTAGCCTAAAACCGAAACCAAAAACCAATATTTTGGTTTTTAGGTTCTTAAAACCATTCGGTTTCGGTTTTTTTGGTTTTTGATTTTCATTTTGGTTTCGGTTCGGTTTCGGTTTTTTTCAGTTTTACCATTTGGACTTCAAGTTTTTAAAGAAAAAAATGTTATAAAATAATGAATTTAAGTTAAAAATTTTAGCCTTACATTATTTTATTGATCTTTTGATATAATCTATATATTCTTATAAAGTAGTTTACATTAAAAATTAAATACAATCAATAAATTATAAGAACAAAGTTCAATAAAATATTTTAATATATTAATTCAAACAAAAAAGTTTAAAAATTATTCTTGCAACCAAGATATTTAATTTCTTGTAGATAACATAAGTTAAACAAATAGTTAATAGTCTAATAATATTTACAAGTGGATAATTACACCTCTAAATTTACAAGTTTGGTTGTATGGTTTCAATTTGGTTTTTTCGGTTTTTTCGGTTTTTGTTACAAACAAAACCAAAACCGAACCGAAAAATTCGGTTTTTAAAAAATCATCAAACCAAACCGTCGATTTCTTAGCGGTTTCGGTTTTTCGTTTTGGTTGCGTCGGTTATTTTAGTTGCGATTCGGTTATTTCAATTTATTGCACACCCCTACTTTTGATTAGGTAATTTTTATCTTTATTTTTCTATTATAATAAAAGAGTATTTAAGTAGGACACGTGCCAGCATCACATTCATTCCCACCAAAATTTTTCCGCTTCTGTCACATATTAAATAATTACATTTCTTGCTAATAATATTATTTAACTTTTTTTTAGATTAAAAATAGTTTTTTCCATAAATTAAGAAATAGATCTTTTAATTAATGTTATTCCTAAAAAAGTTTTTATAAGGTAAGACGTTTTTCTAATAAATCAAACTTTTTAAAAATACAAAATATTTTAAATTGATGTTAAATTTTTTATAAACAAAAAATAATTAAAATGGCGAGTTATAATTAGAAAATTTTTTAGAAATGACATTGTTTAATACAGTTTTTTTAAACGAAATATTTAAATTTTTGTTGGGAAAAAAGTTTAAAAAGTTGATATCATTGTTTTATTACTTATAGTCCGTACTCATACGTAATTTCAATAAGATATTATGTTAAAATATTATTTTATAATTAATAAATATTTATAATATTTAATATTTAATTTATTCAACCCGTGTAATACACCGGTTTAATAAAACTAGAATATAATAAAGAAAATGGTTTTGCCACTTGCCATCATTTTAAGCATCCTTTGCCACATGCTATTTTTTTAAATAAATATTGTCACTTGTTATCATATTAAGCATTTTTTAAAAAATCTTAAATTTTCCTAAAATAAAAAGTTTCTAAAATTTGAATTAGTTCCATGTATATATTAAATTCAAATAAATATTAAAATAAAAACAATTATTTTTATACTCCTATATTTCCACATAATTTATTTTCCGAAAATAAAAAGCGTACTTTGTGATATATTTATAATTATCTTAAATGAAAATTATGGTAAATGATTTCTAAACTTTCAAAAAGTTTAGATAATGTTAAGGGATTAATTTTTCACAAATTAATTCTATATACAATCATAATACAATTTAAGTTAATATGTTTCTTCACGTTTGTAGTTAAGTTTGTTATTAAATTTTATCAATTTTTGCTTTAACAATTTATTGGCTTTGATAGAATTCACTAAAATTTGATTGTTACTTATATCGTTGTTATTACATATAATTTAATTGCATACGATATCAAATAAAACTTTTATTTAGATAAAAATAAACACACAATGACATATTTAAAACTTTGTAACAAATTATATTTGAAAAGTTACAAGTTCTATTCAAGAGTACAAAAATATATTATATTTTGTCAGTTTTGGTTTGAATAAAATTTATACTGAAACATGAATGAAGAAAGTATAATGGTGTATTCGGATTTATAAAATATCATATTTTAAAATTTATAATAGAATAACAAAATTTCTTAATAAATACTTTTAAACTTAACAAAAGAAACTATCAAGTCCACATGCTCGTAGAAGATATTAAATGAGTGAAAAAGAAGAGAGAAAGTGTGCCTAAGAGTATATCTACCATATGCTTATATTTTAAGAAAAAAAATAAGTGTTCGAGTTACAAAGATTCTACGTTCTATTTATTAAGATTCTAGATTCTATTTAGTAAATCATTTTCTTATTTTTAAAATTATGTTGAAATAAATAGTAGAAACTTAAATATATGAATCTCTATTCATCTTAGATCATTCATAGTATTTTCTCTATATTTATGTAATTGTGTTCCTTTATTTTATAAAATAGTTATAAATAGTTATGAGTAAAAGATAGAGAAAATTTAATGTTCATCTTTATATGTGGTGAATTACTTCTCAATCCTTATAAATTTTTTAATATTTTTAAAAGTAGTTGTGAGTGGATTAAAGAGAAAAAATAATAATAAAGTATTAAAAATATTATTTAATTAAAAAATAAAAAAATATAGTGAGTTTTAGTGTAATCGTAATTATATCCTTTTTATCCTCCCACTTAAAAGTTAATTATAGAAGAAAATGATAATAAGACAAGATAAATAGTAAAAAAAATAAATATAGTTATAAGGATAAGAAATGAGATGTATGATATATATTTTTAAATCTTTAACTTTTAGGATGAATGTGTTTTTAGTTAAATTATAAAGAGAATGATAAAAAGTCTATTATAAGTTTATAACTAGGGGTTGAATTGACGAGTTCAAAGTTGCTTTGTTATAACACCAACGAATTGCGACGCATCCCTTTTCTTATTCAAGCCCAAACGTAAAATAGAGATTATACAAATCTTGTTTTATTACTTGTCATACCTTATTAATTTAATACATAATTTTATAACTTGTCTTGTTATACATCAAGAGAAATCTTTATTTTGAATAAAAGTGTTTTGTTTTATAAAATAAAAGTTCAAAAACACTTTTTATAAAAAAGAAAAAAAGTATTTAGAAAATAAAAAATTCTAAAAATTAATATATAGTATTTCTAAAAATTTAAAGAATATTTCTTTAATAAATTAAAAACATGTTATAAATATATTAAAATACCATATTGCATATTATTTAATTATTTCATCATAATTTGATATATAATAATTATAATATATATATATATATATATATATATATATATATATATATATATATATACTTAACTGATTAAATAATATATATATATATATACACACACACAAGGCTCATTTAAACTCGTGAGATAGCTTAAGCTTATTTATTGAGTAAGCTATAACATAAACTTGAGCTTGGACTCGAGCACGTTTATGCTTGATTGATTTGAGCTTTTTGTGTGTCGTTTCAAATAGCTCACGAATCGACTTGAGTTGTTTGCACCCCTAAAACCATGGCCTATTGAATTTTAATAATCATAACTTTCATTTATTAGACAGGATTAATCCAACTTAGTAAATATTTACAGACACCCCAACTTTGAGCTTATTTTCCTTTAACGATCTCTTACTAACTGAAAGTTAACACAGTTAGTTTTTGATATATTGTAATTATTATATAATAAATATATATATATATACTTAATTGATTAATAATACATATATATATATATATATATATATATATATATATATATATATATATATATAAGGCTCATTTAAACTCGTGAGATAGTTTAAGCTTATTTATTAAGTAAGCTATAATATAAACTTGAGCTTGGACTAGCTCAAGATAGTTAGGGCATGTTTATGCTTGGTTGATTTGAGCTTTTTGTCTGTCGTTTCAAATAGCTCATGAATCGACTTGAGTTGTTTGCACCCCTAAAACCATGGCCTATTAGATTTCAATAATCCTAACTTTAATTTATTGGGAAAGATTAATCTCAACTAAGTAAATGTTACACACCCCCCAACTTTGAGCTTATTTTCCTTTAACGATCTCTTACTAACGGAGAGTTAACACAGTTAGTTTTTCGATAACGTGGACTATTTATATGGCCAAAACACTAAGCCGAGAGTTAAAATTAACCATCTGGTCCATCAATCTATAACTTCCGCACCCTAAAACCGTCGATCTCCACCTTTTGATCTAAACCACTTACTCATTCGAGGTATATTTCAGGTGACGTTGGAGGCTAGACATCGAATAATGAACTTGGTGGAGGCTAGGTGGCGGTTTAGTTGAAAAATGACTCAATGTTGGCCCTATTTAATAAAAAAAAAAAAAAAAAAACTAACTGAGGTTAACTCAAAGTTAGTAAGAGATTGTTGAAGGAAAAATAAATCTAAAGTTGGGAGTGTATTCAAGCATTTCCTGAGTTGGGATTAATTTCGGGCAATAAATAAAACTTGTGATTATTAAAATCTAATAACCATAAAACCACATATATATAATTTTATATACTTTAAAATTTCAGTTTCATTAGTAGTAAGAATGTGTATATTAATACTATTATAATAATATTAATTAAAGTAAAAAAATAAAATACAAAAGAAACATGATTAGAAGACAAAATAACTAAAAAGTTGTTGACTTAACATATTAAATGAGTGATATGTTAAATAACAAATGTTAAAAATGTTATTTTTAAAATTAAGAGATGGGTATAAGAAGTAAAATTAGTGTAATGAGGTATTTAAAGATTAAAAAGTATTTTGGAATACTTATTCAATTTCGCCGCCACCCAACTTCTATCAGGTCTGTTTTTCAGTGTCTAGTCTCCAACGTCAACTGAAATCTACCTCCAACGATTTAAGTGGTTCAAATCAGGACGTGAGATGGGTTTCAGGATGCGTCAGTTTTAGATTGACGGACCCGATAGTTAAATTTAACTTTCTTATTAGTATTTTGGAATATAAGTAGTCAACGTCGTCAAAAAAACTAACGGTGTTAAATCTCAGTTATTAAGGGATCATCGGAGGAGAATAAGTTCAAAGTTAGGAGTGTTTGTAAACATTTCTTGAGTTGTGATTAATCCCGGCCAATAAATAAAAAATAGAATTATTAAAATCCAATAACCCTTATTTATCTAATTACTGAACCCCCTCATCCACTCCAAGAAAGACCATGTTGTGTAATGGTCACTAAAGAACCATTCAATGACTATATTTCACAAACGGTTCACCAGCTCGATGAACTCCCCCACTGTTAAAATTCCGAACCCATCCCATTGACGGTGTTCTTGTCGAAGCCGCCCAACCCAAAGAGTGAATCTGCTTACGCCCTATCTACCTAAAGATTCTTTTCTAATATAGTATGTAAAAAATTCTAAATGATAGTAGGTATTGTAACACTACATAGTTAAAGCAGTAAATTACTATTTTAGTCCCTGCGGTTTGATGAAAATTAGGTTTCAGTCCTATAGTTCATTTATTACACAAATAGTGTAATATTTTCTGTTAAATTATAGTCCACGCCACTAACGCCGTTAAAATTTCTGTTAAATTAATATGAATTGACATATTTACCCTTGTGATTGAAAAAAAAATAACAAAATGAAACAAAAGTAAATACAAAACCCCATCCCACTCTACCACCCCAATCTGCCCTTTCTTTCATCAAAAGACCATCCACCACCCTCTTCAGCTGCACCTCCACACCACCACCATCACAGTCACGTCCTACCTTGCCCCCTACTCAATGCCATCATCAACATCACCACATCCCCAACTTAACCATCTAACCATCAGATCTCTCACCACCACCGCCACTCCACCCACTACCCACCGCCCCCACCTTTCTTAACAAGACCATCATCATCATCATCGTTCAAGACCCCCACTCTCAACCAATCTCTCTCTCTCTCTCTCTCTCTCTCTCCCCCTCACACTCTCTCTCTTCCCCACACACACAACCCTCAAACCACCACCATTACAGTCCTCCTATCTGATTTGGAGGTTTTCATTAAATGACATCCACGAACCCTCAAAACCACCAAGCCAAAGTCATCATCATTGTTCATCTTCACCAACACCACCCTTCTCCGTTACCGTTGACCAAACAAAACAAAACAAAACCACTACTGTCGCTAGAAAGGATGACTAGAGATGGCTGTCGATGGGTTCTGGTGGTGGCGACCAGTGACTTTTAAAGTGAAGCTTATGGTGGTGGGTGGTTATATGTAAGGCCCCGTTCCCGGGACACTCACAGTTGGACAATCATCGCACATACTATTTCAAAATCACATAAAATCTATTAAGCATTTGCAGCGGAAATTTTAACGAAACCATTTCTCATATTAATAATTACTGTTTACATCATCATTACATCACAAAACATCATTTTTATACAAATTGGATGCCAACCAAAATCTTTGCCAAGTAGCTTCACCCCGTGCCATCCTCAGCAACCTTTACCTGCCAACTGAAAATGCATAAAAGTCAGCGTTGCTGAGTGAGTTCTAGTTTTAATAAAATACTTTACTTTTGTTTAGAAAACCTTCCTTTACTTTCATTCGCGATCATACATCATACGTACATACAGATAATATTTATTATTATCTTTCATCATCATTCATTATCGTACGTCATTCGTTCTTTCATCATTATCTTTCACTTTCATCCGAACCAATGCCATGTGCTATACCCCGAACATTATGCACGTAGCTGGTTACTGGGCGAAGTCTATAAATAGACCCCTAACATTATGCACGAAGCTGATCCAGTACCTGGGGCAAGCGACAAAGGTCCCATACGTTTGGTCAATCACAAGGATTAGACCCCCGTGTGCATCCTTCTGGGTTAGCTAAACCGCACACAGTTGAGCTAACACCCTTCATTGGGTGTGAACCTCCTTACATTTGCTTGCAAGACTTTTCTTTCATTCTTTACGTTCCACTTTTCATTAACATTAACTTCCGCTTCCATTATATAATACTTGTCGTTTATTAACACATCACCCCACGAAAAGCCACGGAATAATACATAATATGGAATATAAAGAAAATAGGCCAAAAACATGCATAAAAGCATCATATAATCATCACATATCATCCCCGGAAATGTCCCAAGTTATAGCCTAAAAGTCCTTCTTTCCCGAAAATTTCAGAAATTTTTTTAAGTTTTAGGCGCATGAGCACTATGCAGGCGCACGAGCACTATGCGGGCGCATGAATACTTAGGCGCATGGGCGACTCAGGCGCATGGACACTATTTGGGCGCACGGCCAACACTTATGCGTCTGGACAACTTTCTAGGCGCATGGGTACTATGCAGGCGCATGTGCCTGGTTTAGGCGCATGGGCACTTAGGCGCTTGGGCATTTGGGCGTATGGGCACACTTAGACTCCTGGGCATAATCCTGGGCGCATGGGCACTATTTGTGCGTATGAATTTTAGGCGTTTGGGTACTGTTTGGGCGCATGATCTCAGGCGCATAGGCACTTAGGCGCATGGGCAACTACCTTTCTAACTACCATCATTTTCAGACCCAAAACATCAATCTAAGCCGTTCTAGCCTAATTCTAACATACTAAGCATCAAACAAGCATAAAACATGCACATAATCATAAATCATCCCGAACATACACCCACCCACAACAGGGCACACATACATATACATATGGGTACACACCCCCAAGTTTATAAAAACGTTTAAACATACATTTCTAGCCCCAAAATCAGTTAAAACGTTTAAAAACGGGGATCTAGAACTCACCTCTTGCAACTTCCGAGTAGGACTTCTTCAAACCCGAATGCTTATGAGTTCAAACACCTGAATTTCGATTTCTTCTTCTTCCTCCCTCTAAAACCGAAGAGAATTCTCTGCTTTTTTCTCTTTGAAAATCCGAATGAAGATGATGGAACATGGGTGTGGGCGACCACACCTCTTTTGAACAAATTAAATATCAACTTTGTCCCATATACAACTTTAACCCCTCAACTTGGGTTATTTTGCTTTTCTTTCTTTTTCTTCACTTTTTCTCTTCTTTTAAAATTTCCGGGTGTTACAAGTCCACCCCCCTTATATAGGTTTCGTCCCTGAAACCTGTCACTCCTTGAACAGCTGAGGATAATGCTGCCTCATCTCCTCCTCAGGTTCCCATGTAGACTCGGATCCCTTTTTATGCTTCCACTATACTCGCACCAAGGGAACTACTTTATTCCTTAGCCTCTTCTCTTTCCTGTCAATGATAGCCACTGGTTGCTTCACATAATTAAGCCGTTCATCTACCTCGATGTCTTCTAGTGGTACCACCATATCTTCATCGGCTAAGCACTTTCTCAAATGAGATACATGGAATGTTGGATGAATTCCACTTAACTCATCGGGCAACTCCAATCTATAGGCCACCTCTCCTACTCGAGCAATGATTCGGAAAGGCCCTATGTACCTCGGGCTCAACTTGCCCCACTTTCTAAACCGAATGATACCCTTCCAAGGTGAAACCTTCAACATAACTCTAGCACCCACCTTGAACTCAATCGGTCTACGTCTCTTATCGGCATACGACTTCTGTCTATCTTTGGCTGCCTTCATAAAGGCTTTGATCTTTTCTAACTTCTCAGTCGTAGCTTCAATCACCTCAATGCTCCCTAATTCCTTCTGACCAATGTCTCCCCAACATACGGGTGTCCTACACCTCCTACCATATAGCATCTCATAGGGTGGCGTACCAATGCTGGCATGCTAACTGTTGTTATATGAGAATTCAGCTAACGGTAAGTGTTCTTCCCAACTTCCTCCGAAGTCAATGACGCATGCCCGAAGCATATCCTCAAGCATCTGAATGGTTCTTTCTGATTGACCATCCGTTTGAGGATGATAAGCCGTACTAATATGTAACCTCATCCCCATAGCATCATGAAATCTCTTCCAAAACTTGGATGTAAACCGGTGTCACGGTCAGACACAATAGACACCGGTACACCATGACGAGTCACAATCTCCTTGATGAACAGATCCGCTAACCTCTCGGATGAATACGTTTCACGGATCGGCAAGAAGTGAGCATTCTTCGTCAGACGGTCGACTATCATCCATATGGCATCATACCCCCTTGCTGTTCGCGGCAGCTTCGTAATAAAATCCATGGTGATATGCTCCCACTTCCACTCGGGTATATCCAAAGGTTGGATCTTCCCGTATGGCTTCTGATGTTCCGCCTTCACTTGTAGGCAAGTAAGGCACTTACTCACGTACTCCGTCACGTCGCGCTTCATACCGGGCCACCGATAATCTTTCTTCATATCATGATACATCTTTGTAGCACCGGGATGAATGGATTATCGAGTCTTATGAGCTTCATCCATGATCTTTCCACGTAAATCTCCATAACGAGGAATCCACATTTGCCCAAATCGGGTTCTAACACCGAAAGTGTTTTCGCCCAATTCCGTGACTAGACCTCTCATCCTTTCGAAGTTAAGGCGATCTTCTCTCAACGCCTCGTCTTGAAACTCCTTGACCTGCTTCATCACATCGGAGGTCATAACCAATTGATAAGCCTTCACCTGGATCGGTTCAGGTCTTTCCTTTCGGCTAAGGGCATCCGCCACTACGTTGGCTTTGCCCGGATGGTAATGGATCTCACAATCATAATCCTTGATGAGCTCTAACCATCGCCTCTGCCTCATATTCAAATCCTTCTGCTCAAAGAAGTACTTCAAGCTCTTGTGGTCGGTGAAGATAGTGCACTTCGTCCCATACAAATAGTGCCTCCAAATCTTCAATGCAAAGACCATAGCCGCCAACTCCAAGTCATGAGTAGGGTAATTCACCTCATGAACTTTCAGCTGTCGGGATGCGTAAGCTATAACCTTCCCTCTTTGCATCAACACGCAACCCAACCCTAAATAAGAAGCATCTGAATAAACCACCAAATCTTCGCTTCCTTCGGGTAATGACAAGACTAGAGCTTGCGTCAACCTCGCCTTCAACTCCTCAAAAGCCTTTTCTTGCTCTTGACCCCATACAAATTTCACGTCCTTACGGGTCAATTTGGTCAACGGAGAAGCTATCTTTGAGAAGTCTTGGATGAATCTCCTATAATATCCCGCCAATCCCAAAAAACTACGAATCTCGGACGGCGTCTTTGGAGACTTCCATTGCATCACAGCTTCTACCTTTGCTGGGTCGACCATGATTCCTTTGGGATTCACCACGTGACTCAAAAACTGAACTTCACGCAACCAAAATACGCACTTGGAGAACTTGGCATACAACTTCTCCCTTCTAAGCGTTTCCAAAACCTCCCGAATGTGACCGGCATGCTCCTCCTCGCTCCTCGCTCCTCGAATAGATCAGGATATCATCGATAAACACAATCACCGATTTATCTAATATCGGCCAGCACACTCGATTCATCAAATCCATAAAAGCAGCTGGCGCGTTGGTTAAACCAAAAGACATAACGAGATACTCGTAGTGTCCATAACACGTGCGAAAAGCTGTTTTAGGAATATCCAGCTCCTTCACCTTCAGCTGATGATAACCCAATCGAAGATCAATTCTCGAAAACCAACTGGCACTTTGCAGCTGATCAAACAAGTCGTCGATCCATGGTAAAGGATACCGGTTTTTCACCGTCAACTTGTTCAACTCACGGTAGTCGATGCACATCCTCATGCTACCGTTCTTCTTCTTTACAAACAAGACCTGAGCACCCCAGAGAGAGATACTCGGTCGAATAAACCCCTTATCCAACAATTCTTGCAATTGAACCATCAGTTCCTTCATCTCTGTTGGAGCCAATCGATACGGTGCCTTAGCGACAGGCTGAGCACCGGGTATCAAATCAATCTAGAACTCGATCTTATGGTCCGGTGGCACACCTGGTAAATTTTCTAGAAACACATCGGGAAAATCACACACAACGGTACGTCGGACAATTGTGGTGTTGACGTGTCCACATCCTTCACATAAGCCAGGTAGGTGCTACATCCACATCTCATATGCTTTCCTGCCATCGCCATCGAGATTACCTTCGGAATCGTAGTAACTCGATCACCGTAGATCGTCACTGAACTCCCGTCAGGCGCTGTCAGTCGGATCATCTTCTTGCGGCATACAATATTCGCTTCATAGGCCGCTAACCAGTCCATCCCTAGGACTACATCAAACCCGCCTAAGGTCATCACAAACAGTCTAGTAGGAAACCTATGACCTTCTAGCTCTATGGCACAGCCTTTATTATATTAAAAATCCTGGTAGGCTTACCTATAGCAGTTTCTACATCGAAGGGCTCATCAATACTTCTACTTCTAACGGGCAAATTAGCACAGAAAGCAGCAGAAATAAAACTCCTACTAGCACCAGAATCAAATAACACAGAAGCAAGAGTTTGGTTTACTAGAAACGTACCTGACACAACATCGGGGTCCGTCCTAGCCTCCTCCCTGGTCATCGTAAAAGCTCTGGCGCTCGCCTTCTACCCTTCAGTTCCGGTCGTCTTCCTTGCTCCAGAACTCTCCGCCCTCGGCTTCTTGCAATCCCTGCTTAGGTGACCCTCTCCGCCACAGTTAAAACACCTCATCACCCCACAATTCTTTGCTATGTGACCTGACTTCCCACACTTGAAGCAGACGTTTGATCCCCATGTACACTCTCCCGTATGCTCCCTTCCGCATTTACCACGCCTCTTTGCTCCTGCACCTGGTGTGGCTACACGCTGGTCATCCACCCTGGCAACCTTGCTGTTTGGAGCAACACCACCGCGTCCAAACTACTTTCCATTCCAGTTCCGATCACCACCACCACTTTTCTTACTCACTTCAACCACAGCCACCTTCCGTTCATCATACAGCCTTCCCGCCAGATCGACCACCGACCTAAACGTGCTCGGCCGGGCGGCGATCATGTGCCTGCGAATATCCGCTGGCAAACCTGGATGTACCTGATCTGGCACCAGTCGTGCCTTTTCGTTAAATTTAGTGGTGTACTGTTGGTACGTCATGGTTCCTGCCTCCAACTGTAGGAACTCTCTTTCAATCTTGTCAAGTTCCCTATGAGGACGAGGACAGAACTCCTCAATCACCAGCTTCTTCAGCTCATCCCACTTCATTCTTCCAATCGCCCTGCTACCCTCGGCCTGGACAATATTGTCCCACTAGCACAAAGCCGAGTCCACAAATGAGTGGGTAGCAAACTTCACCTTCTGTCCTCCCTGCACTCGCTGATATCAAGTACAGCTTCCATCTCTCTCACCCATCGATGGGCAGCAGTAGCATTGCCATTGACATCAAAAGTCGGGGGCTTGCATCTCTGGAATGCCCCATAAGTACAGCCCCGAGCTGTCCCTGGCACCGCTTCTTCCTCCTCTTCATCACTTGGGACAACCGTCTCAGTCTCCCGCGGTCTTCTCTTTCTCCTTCTTCTCATCCTCCCTAACAGCTCTGATCACCTCGACCACCACAGACGGCATGAACGTCTGCATGACCTGGTGAACCTCCTCAACAACAGCCTCTTTTACCGAGCCCTTAAATTAGCATTCTTATCACCACCTTCCTGGTGATGAGTCTCGGGCTCATCAGGTGCCCTTTCCGTAGCCTTAGCACCACCTCTTGTGGCAGGCGGTCCAGCACCATGTCCACCACGACCTCCACCTCTAGAAGCCTTTGAAGATCTACCACCCGCCATCCTCTAAACGCACTATAAGATTCAAACACCAACACGGTCATTCAAGGTAATAACTCAGTTTATGTCAAGTATAGTAAGTCCCTAATTATAATGGCCAGTTGTGATTAGCCACTTACTTTACTCTTCATACCCCAAGTAATTCCTATCCTGACTACATCAGTATTCAAATTTACTAAGAACACATAAATCAGATAGCATGCGCACATAATACCGGTTAACATTAAAGAAAATACCTGATGGCACGTAACTACTTGGGCTGGCATCCTTCCATTCGTCCCATTTTCAGTTTAAGTTTAGGTTTATTGGAAAATATTTACCCATTTCTCTTAAACTTTGGCTCTGATACCAACTTGTAAGGCCCCGTTCCCGGGACACTCACAGTTGGACAATCATCGCACATACTATTTCAAAATCACATAAAATCTATTAAGTATTTGCAATGGAAATTTTAACGAAACCATTTCTCATATTAATAATTACTGTTTATATCATCATTACATCACAAAACATCATTTTTATACAAATTGGATGCCAACCAAAATCTTTGCCAAGTAGCTTCACCCCGTGCCATACTCAGCAACCTTTACCTGCCAACTGAAAATGCATAAAAGTCAGCGTTGCTGAGTGAGTTCTAGTTTTAATAAAATACTTTACTTTCGTTTAGAAAACCTTCCTTTACTTTCATTCGCGATCATACATCATACGTACATACAGATAATATTTATTATTATCTTTCATCATTATTCATTATCGTACGTCATTCGTTCTTTCATAATTATCTTTCACTTTCATCCGGACCAATGCCATGTGCTATACCCCGAACATTGTGCACGAAGCTGGTTACTGGGCCGAAGTCTATAAATAGACCCCTAACATTGTGCACGAAGCTGGCTCCAGTACCTGGGGCAAGCGACAAAGGTCCCATACGTTTGGTCAATTACAAGGATTAGACCCCCGTGTGCATCCTTCTGGGTTAGCTAAACCGCACACAGTTGAGCTAACACCCTTCATTGGGTGTGAACCTCCTTACATTTGCTTGCAAGACTTTTCTTTCATTCTTTACGTTTCACTTTTCATTAACATTAACTTCCGCTTCCATTATATAATACTTGTCGTTTATTAACACATCACCCCACGAAAAGCCACGGAATAATACATAATATGGAATATAAAGAAAATAGGCCAAAAACATGCATAAAAGCATCATATAATCATCACATATCATCCCCGGAAATGTCCCAAGTTATAGCCTAAAAGTCCTTCTTTCCCGAAAATTTCAGAAATTTTTTTAAGTTTTAGGCGCATGAGCACTATGCAGGCGCACGAGCACTATGCGGGCGCATGAATACTTAGGCGCATGGGCGACTCAGGCGCATGGACACTATTTGGGCGCACGGCCAACACTTATGCGTCTGGACAACTTTCTAGGCGCATGGGTACTATGCAGGCGCATGTGCCTGGTTTAGGCGCATGGGCACTTAGGCGCTTGGGCATTTGGGCGTATGGGCACACTTAGACTCCTGGGCATAATCCTGGGCGCATGGGCACTATTTGTGCGTATGAATTTTAGCGTTTGGGTACTGTTTGGGCGCATGATCTCAGGCGCATAGGCACTTAGGCGCATGGGCAACTACCTTTCTAACTACCATCATTTTCAGACCCAAAACATCAATCTAAGCCGTTCTAGCCTAATTCTAACATACTAAGCATCAAACAAGCATAAAACATGCACATAATCATAAATCATCCGAACATACACCCACCCACAACAGGGCACACATACATATACATATGGGTACACACCCCCAAGTTTATAAAAACGTTTAAACATACATTTCTAGCCCCAAAATCAGTTAAAACATTTAAAAACGGGGATCTAGAACTCACCTCTTGCAACTTCCGAGTAGGACTTCTTCAAACCCGAATGCTTATGAGTTCAAACACCTGAATTTCGATTTCTTCTTCTTCCTCCCTCTAAAACCGAAGAGAATTCTCTGCTCTTTTTCTCTTTAAAAATCCAAATGAAGATGATGGAACATGGGTGTGGGCGACCACACCTCCTTTTGAACAAATTAAATATGAACTTTGTCCCATGTACAACTTTAACCCCTCAACTTGGGTTATTTTGCTTTTCTTTCTTTTTCTTCACTTTTTCTCTTCTTTTAAAATTTCCGGGGTTACATTATAGTGGTGAGCCACGGTGGCGATTGTTGTCGTAGTAGATGGCGGTGGTGCTGGAAGAGATAAAAAGATAGAGAGAAAGAGAGAGAGAAAGAGAGAGATTGAGTTGGGGGTATGGAAAAGAGTTTGTACTCAAATAGCTATAATAACAAAAGAATTAACTAGTTACATTTTAAATCTAGGGGCATTATGGTACTTTTACACTAACTTAACGAAACAACACTAACGGTGTTGGTGGTATGGACTGTAATTGAAACAAACCCTAAAACTATTGAAACTATTAGTGTAATAAATGAACTATTAGATTGAAACCATAATTTTCGTCAAACCACAGGGACTAAACTAGTAATTTACTCTAGTTAAAATATATCACTTATTTAATTTTGAAAAGTTATGGCAAAATACAAAATTTATTATCTGTTAAATTATTAATAGATTTAGGCCAATGTTCTTTACGTTTTGTGTTATCCTCACAAGTGATGAATAGTGATGGTTTAAACGCCGTCATGAACATATGACATAGATTTAAAAGTAAATTTAACAGGTCATTGCGCGAATCAAGCATTTAGTGCCCATAAGCAATGAAAAATAATGAGGTCACTTTACAAACTAATTAATATTTTGTATTTTGACTTAAAATCTCTGACAGAATCATATAAGTCTAGCAAGATTGTCTATACACTTTATGAGAATAAATAGTATCCAATACTAGGTACATAACAAACTTAGCGATTCAGTTTATCTACTAGACTACTATTGTGATAAAATAGACAACTACCCTTGATTTCACAATAGATATTTGCGTATACAATTATGAAATCCAAATCAAGATCCCACGAATCCACAAAACCTGTCCTGCGGGCCAACTTAATCTTTTTGGGTGCCCAAATCGGATTCTAATCCGGGACTATTCTCATAGAAAATATATTTCTTAGCGTATGATTTTAACACATGAAATATGATGAAACATATGTATTGTAAACATATTTTAAAAAAGCACATAAATTTTGAGTGAGTTTTAATGAAAAAATATATTTTGAAGTATACTTATTTGCTCTCCTCAAAACTAAAAATTAAACTAAAACCCCAATAACCTATTGAGATACAATCTTTGAAATGTTAATTAATCATAACAATAAATGACAAAGTAATTATCCCAACACTTTCTCATATATCAACATGACAAAAAATTACAAAAACATATTCAAATTATTGAAAAATGATGTATAATCTAATATATAATCAAGAAAAATGGGGCCTATAGAATATGAGGGTCCTAAGCGAGAGTTTATTTTCTTATACAGTCAAGCCACCCGGTGTGTTTGAGTTTATTGTTAAAAGAAGTAAAAAATAAGTTTAATACTTATAAATGGTCATGTGCAACTTAGGAATAATATCATGTGTCATTTACTTTTTGATTTACTTATTGTCGATTGCCTTTTTCGGACACAGTTTAAAAAGCAAATTTAAATGTTTAGAATTGTAAACATTAACTAAAGAAATAAACTATATTAAAAGGAAAAAAAGTAAACATCAAAGTTTTGTTCGTTCTTCAGCACTCTTGTGATTTGTGATTGTATTGAATTTTGCGCACTTCACTCGTTATTATTAAAACTTAAAAAGAAATTCTACTTATATTGCTTTGATGTCAAGTTTTGTGCTACTCAAATTGTTCATATTAAAATATTGCTTTTAGTACAAATTTTAAATTTTTTACCTAAGAGTGCATAGCTTATTAAATTTAATAATTTCAACTCTTATTTATTGGACAACATTAATGTAACTCAAAAAATGTTTTAAGTCACTCTCAAATTTAAGCTTATTTTTTTCTGACGATCTCTTACTAATTAAGAGTTAACCTAGTTAGTTTTTGATCACCTAGTTAGCTTATGGGACCAAAACACTAAATAGAAAATTGAAATATACCATAGTTCCGTCAACTTAAAATTTCTTTACCCTAAACCTATCAATCCCTACCTACAGATCTGAACCACTTGAATCATTAGAGGTAGTTTTCATGTAACAATTTAGACAACGGAAAACATACCCGATGGAAGGTGGGTAGCGGCGAAGTTGAAAAATGACCCAAAGTTGCCCCCATTTCATCTAAAAAAAAACTAACGGGGCTTAACTCCTATTAGTAAATCGTTGGAAGAAATTAAGCTTAAAGTTTGAAATATTTGTAACTATTTCCTAAGTTCGAATTACTCGTGGCCAATAAATAAAAGTTTGGATTATAGCTCGCTCCAAATGGCTCGGTTTGAAATTGAGTCGAACCGAGCTGACTGAGGATGAAACTGAGCTAAGCTCACCTCGGTACGTAATGAGCCGAGCTAGCTCGCTTTGGCTTGCAATTTAGCTCGGCTTGGTTGGTTCAGATTATTTTAGTTGTATTTGCTATTTTTATGTATAATATATAATATCTTTAATAGTATTCATATATAAAAATATTAAATACATGCCTAAATTTTTATATAATTTAAATTTTTGAAACATTATTATTCTATAGTTATAATTGAATAGAAATGAATAGGTTTTAATTCTTTTAATGTATCATGTACAAGTACCTCGTCCACCTACTTATCACCACTTGTTCAAGTAGTGGTCTTATTAGGGATGTTCACACATTGATTTGAGAGAGAAAGTTAAGTGAGGGTTGGGAGAGAGTATTTGGGTTCGGATGTGTGGCCTCCATCATTATCACAGGCGTTTGCTAGGTGATAGAGATGCCCATCCTAACTTGTTTTCTTTGATGGGCTGTAAGAGAGAGGGTTTTGAGGTTCATATATTGAGTGCATAATCCTTATGGTAACCTAGTTACAATTATTCATAAGTATATACTTTAAGAATATAATATTTGTTAATCATTTTTGCGACGTGGTTGAGCTTTTTTCAGGTTTTAAGTATTATTTGTAAGAGTAATATTAGAAGCTAATGCATACAAAAAATCTCTCAGCATGCATTCTAAAGTAAAAGGGAGTTAATTCGGAAGATTTGAGAAAAGCACTAAGAAATTCTCTAAGTGTCAAATCGTACGAATCCAAAGACCAATTATACCAAAGCCAAAGATGAAGTCCTTCGAAGCTTAAAGACAAAGTCTTCCAAATTCAAGATACTGATTTCTTATACAAGTTGGTGATAATTCTATAATTTTGTCAACTATAGATTATGATCATATAGTCTGTAACTTTCTACTTTGTACTTTTTATCCTTTTGTATTAGATAACGATATGAGCTATGGCATGTAATAGTCACTAGTCAAAAGGCAATATGCCTTTTGACTTTATATTGATCTTGTTGTCTAGATTAGTATTCCAGTTGGACTTCAAAGTATGGCTGGCTGTAGGATGTGGTATAAATTGTAATGTTAAGACTTAGGGATAAGTATAGTACATTTGTAAACACTGAGAGCATTTAAAACATTCTTGAAAACCAAATACTTTGTGTTCTTGCTTGTGTTCTTTATTTTTGTTCTTAGTTTGAACTGTTGGTTACCCATTTGATCTTATAAGTGTTGCTTATTTCTCTCCAACCTTAGTGAAACTATTACATTGATCCATTACCCGGTCCTACATTTGGTAGTAGAGCTTATCAGGCTCTTGATTGTAAGATCTCACAATCTTAAATCTTTTTAGTTTCACAAAACACTTATCAACTCAAATGACAGCTCTCTCTAAGGTTGACATGGAAACCAGCACCATGATCAATCTCCACCGATCATTCAAGTGATTTTAACATGGCCGTTTCAACTTGCTGTTTGACGCCTATTTTACTTATTTTTTTTTGAAAAAGATGAAAATAAATAACTAAGAAAAATTTTTACAAGATAGAAATAGAAAACAAACGAGATAATGGTTGCCTCCGTGTAGTGCCTCTCTTTAACGTCTTTGGCTAGACTCTTTGAAGTCTCATTCAGTCTGGTGCGAGCTTTATCAAACCTCCCCAAGCTAAAACTTCTTCATATGTTTTTTATTGCATCCTTATCAATAATTTTGTTTGACAATAAAGCTGAAACATTGTGGTTAGATAACTCAATGCATTCAAAAGTTAGGGGTTCAATTATATCTAAACAGTTTAAGGATGAGATATCGCTTGGTTAACACACTGCATCATCTATGTTGAAATTGATTATCTCTCTATCAAACTCCATAGAAAGTGTACCATTATAAATATCAATCTTAGTTCTAGAAGTTTTTAAAAATGGTCTTCCCAACAAAATAGAACTTAAATTTGGAGAGTCATCATCCTTTATATCTAACACATAAAAATTAGCTAGGAACACTAGTTCATTCACTTGAACCAACAAATCCTCTAACACACCTTATGGGTGTACTATAGACTTATCGGCCAATTGGATGACTAACCGGTCCTCTTTAATGGTCCTAAATTAAGTGTTTTAAAAATCGAGTATGGTAGGATGTTAATAGAGGCTCCAAGGTCAAGCATTGCTCTAGAAACACTAACATTCCCCAATTTACAAGGAACGATAAGACACCTGATCTTTGCACTTTAGGGGTAATCTCTTTTGTAAAATAGAAGAAACATTTTCATTTACCTTTACCATTTCATTACTTTATAGCTTCTTTTTGATGTGAAAGTTTCTTTAAAAATTTAGCATATCGTGGAACTTGTTTAATATCATCAATAAGTGGAATGTTTACCTCTACCTTTCGGAAAGTCTCCATTATTTGTTCTTCTTCTTGTTCTTTTAGTGTTCTTCTTAGTCTTGAAGAGAATGGAAGAAGATGAGTAAATCTCACTTCATTTTTAATTGCCTTGGATGCTTTATTCTTTTTATCCTTCTTATTTGCAATAATGGTTACTTCCTCCTTGTCTTCTTCTTGCATTCTCGAGCCTTCATAACTCTCCTCACTTCTTAAGTTAAAGGCACAAACACTTTACTTAGGATTTGTCTCGGTTTGAGCCGATAGTTTAGCTTGAGACTTTATCTTACTTACGGAATTGGCAAGTTGTGAGTCATTCGTTGCTCTAGGTTCTTGATGCTAGCTCTTGTTTCTTGTTGGAATGCTTACGTCTCTTGTTGGAATGTGTGCGTGCTATTTGCTAAATTCTTGACAATGTCTTCCAAAGACATTCCCAAGCTCCCTACTTTTTGTTGTTGTTGAGACTGAAAGTTTTGTTGGTTGTTTTGCATTTGAAACGGAGGTCCTTAGTGAAATTATGGATAGACAACGTTGGGTGCTTGTCCCCAATTTGATTATTTCCGGTTTGTACATATGGGCTTGAATTCTGTCCGGGTAACCTCTTATTGCTTGTGTCAGTTCAACATCCTCTTGAAGTGTGGGACACATATTAGTGGGGTGTCCAAATTGTAGGCATATTCCACATGCTCGAGGTCTTAGCTCAACTTCCTTACCTTAAGTTGCATTACAACTTTAGTCAATTCAGCAAGTTGACTTTCAACGTGAGGGGTGCTCACTTCTTTGACCACCCGTGGCACATCATCATACCATCCATCTTCTTATGAGGAATGTGGTATCTTCATCTATAGAGATGTTATCAAATCTTTAATTTGAGTTGGTGTTTTATCAAGTAAAGCTCCCCACTAGATGCATTTATCAAACATTTTCTCTAATGGTGCTAACCCTTCACAAAATTTTTGAAGTAATTGATGTTCCGAGATGCCATGTTGTGGGCATCGAGCACGAAGCTTCTTGAATCTTTCCGAGTAGGTATGCAAAGCTTCTCTTTTGCTTGTTTAATCCTATGATCTCCTTGTGTAGAATGAAGGCTTTGACTTCCGGGAAGTACTTGTCTAACACAGTTTTGCAAGACCATTCCATGTGTTTACTGAGCCAGTGGTAGGTAATATAACCATTCTTTATTCGAGTCTTCATAGCGAAGGGGAATGGCCTAAGCTTGATTTGATCTTTGGTAACGTTGTGTGGTTTCATTCTGGAACATAGAACATGGAATCCCTTGAGAAACTTATGAGGGTCTTTGTTCTCAAGGCCCCAAAAGAGTGGTAATAAGTGGATTAGGCCGGATTTTAGCTTAAGTTTACCATAGCATGATAGTTTTGTAGAGGGGTTGTGGGTAACATCATGGGTTGCCTACTGCCTAATGGTTTGTTCGGCTTCAGTTGCCATGGTTGGTTTGGTTGAGAGTGTTCTTGATGGGTAGGTAATTGTGGTGGAGTGATGGTTTGTGGTGAAGGTTGTGGTGATTCAGTTTTAGCTTCAGATTCACTTGACAGGGTATGTCTTGCCAAATGTTGTGTGACTGTAGGTGAAGCAATAGGTGTTGAGAAACTTGCTAACTTCTTTCAGAGCTTCGC
>JACCIZ010000409.1:0-62121 GCA_025506415.1 Flaveria robusta
GTTTAAAGAAAAAATGGGATTAGTTCTCAAGATCTCAACTAAAACTAGTTCTCACATGATCCTCTCACTATATGTATGTATGTATGTATCTATATATATTAGATACATATATACCTACATGTACGTGAATATATATATACCCATACTTATAAATGAAAACGCGAAAATCATGGATTACGTATATGTAACTACATGTTACCATGCGTACAACTATGTGTTACGTATATGTAACTCATACAAGTTACATATTTGTAAGGTGTTTCGTCATCATCTTGCTCATTGACGTTTAAATATAAAAATATATAACGACTTAAAATAATGAGGTTGAAGTTTATTCAAGTACATTTTAAACAATTTAAAAAATTAATATTTTTGTAATTTATGTGATTGGCTAGAGGTGGTTTTCATGGTTATTTAATTATAAACTTGGTTTTCATTTGATGCTTTTTCTATATATATGTTTATCTACATATATGTTTATGTATGTCTATATATATATATATGTATAGATGTGTATATATAATGTATATACTACATATACATACATATATGTGTATATATAGATATACATACATACATACATGCATATATATGTATTTTTATATACATATATATGTATATAATTTATTTATATACATATATATATTTATTTATATACATACCTATATTATATATACATATATATATATATACATATATATAATATATATACATATATATATATATAGGGTAAGGTTCAATTGTACACCATTAGAAATTGAGTAAACTGATGTGTCTTTTTTATTAAGAAAAGATATAATCTTAACGGCAATCTAGTTTTTTCTCTGTCTTTCTTCCTTTTGTATTGTACTATTATTAATATAATATTAACACAAGAATCAATGTATTAATGATTTATTGTCACTTTTAAAAAGTCATTACATTTAAATTATATGTATTAGTGATTTGATTGTCATTTTGATTGTCAATTTTATAATAAAATTATATCATAATAATATTTTTACACAACTATTAATAGTACAGAATTTATGTATATTTAAAATAATATATAAATTCAAATGTTAACAAAATTATATATAATCAAAATATTACGTACATTTAGAAATAATCTAAACAACTGAATATATATCACAAAAAACCAAATGACTAAATTACAAATGAATATATATTAGTAATTTTATTCGGTAATCTCCGATGTAGGTGTAAACTACTAGTACCTGAAATTCAATTAAAAAATATGTCATAAATAAATAGAAAGAACACTTAAAATATAACATGTGATAAAAAAATATCAAAAAGTAGTTATTAATAATATATGTAAGTTTTTTTTACAAATGCGTAACTTTAACATTACGCATGTGTAAACTTACAATTTCAAAAAAGTAAACTTTCAACTTATTAATGTGGTTACTTAATATCTGTGTAAGTCAATTTTACACGTGTGTAAAAGTCACTTTTAGTCATTTATAAAATGAGTTTTAAAATATAGTTTTATATAAATCATAATTAATTTATATAAACAGGAGCAAAACACTTTCATATAAATCATTAGTAATAGTAATTAGTTTATACAAAGACAATTTTATATAAAATTAATTAATTATCAATATAACACATGAATTAAATGGCAATTGTCATTAATTAATAGACAAACCATAATGCTTATGATGTGTCTACACAGGGCTAATACATATATTTGTCATCATCACACACGTGTCATAAAAATTAATGTTTATGATGTGTCCACAGGGGCACAGGGCTAAAAACATGAAAAAAATAAACTACAAATCTATAAAATCATAAAATGATTATTACCAAAGCGAATAAGAAGTATAAAAAAGACAGAAAACAAAGTCACATGTGAAATGTGTTCACTAATATATTACTTTACATATGTGTTAAAATTAATAACACATGTGTTAAATTTAATAACACGTGTTAAATTTAATTACACATGTGTTAAAGTTTCAAAACTATCTTTAACTCGTGGGATAAATTATGCATATAATAAACTACACATGTGTTAAAGTTTTCAGTTAGTTTCTAGCCATTAAAAAATTTGTTACACATGTAATAAAAATATGACATTTTTTAAAATATCCAAACAATTGAAAATTTTGTCAAACTCGGTTTACATGTGCTTAGAATTCAATTTACACATGCGTAAAGCTCGGTTTACACGTGTAAAACTCGGTTTACACATGTTTATAAAAAAATCCAGTAAAATAGATCTAATAAAAAATATAGAATTAAGTATCCACATACACATGTGTAATAAGTTACATACACACTTTAAACTAATATTTTTAACAAGAATGCTTGAGTAGCTCCTTAGAAAACATCCCCAACTACATGTGTACACATATGTAAAAATATATTTAACCAACATAAAAAATATATACCCATTTGTAACCTTATAAATCCAAGTAGTTCAGTAAAAGCATCAACAACAAAAAACTCAGATTTTACATTGAACATCAAAAAAAAAACCCAGATCTTACCTTGAACTACAAAAAAAAAAAAAACCACAAGAGCGTCGACAAAAATTATAAAGCAATAAAAAAACCCAGTTCTAACCTTGAACACCAACAAATAAGTAATCTTGCAGATCTGAGTAGTTTTATAAAAAAATATATACATGACTAGTTTACATATTTAAGTAGTTTCTAAAAACCATCACTAACAAAAAAAAACCTAGATTTAAACTTGTAAACCAACAAAAAGTTTCTTACAACTACAAAAAAACCAATATCTAACCTTGAACACAAACAAAAAACCACCAGACCACTGTTGTGGTCGTCACCACTATTGCCACCATAGTTGTCGTCGCCATAGTTGCCATAGCAGATGGTTGTCAGCCACCAATGAATGGTTGCACATCTCATTTTTTTCTTGATTTTTCTTGTCTTTCATCTTTTAGAGAGAGAAAACTAAGATATAGGTTGGAGAGACAGAGAGATGTCGCCATCGTAGCCACCGTTGCCACCGCCGCTATCGTCACTATCGTTGCCACATTAGATGGTGGTTAGCAACCAATAAATGGTTCCATATCTCACTTTTCTCTTGTATTCAATTTTTTAAAAAGAGAAAACTAAGATATAGTTTGAGAGAGAGAGAGAGAGATGATGGTGATTATGATTTGAGTAGTCAAATCTAGATAAAGTAGATGGTGTGAAAAAAAAGACTATATTACCTTTTTTTTGTCTTTTTGTAATAAATGTATCATCTAAAGTACCATATTTATTATTTAATTCTAAAAAAATCTGAACCATTGATCTTAATGCAATTAAGTGCTGAGATTTAGTTTATTGGTTTACACAATTTCAAGTGGTTTACATATGAGCTCTTCCCTATATATATATATATATGTATATACATATACAAATAGATATGTAGGGTTGGGCTAAAATGAAAACCAAGAGAAATTGTGTAAACTAATAAACTAAATCTCCACCTTTGATTTATGAAGATCAATGGCTCATATTTTTTTGAATAAAATAGTAGAAGGTTGTACTTTTATTAGACTATGTGTACAAAAAGTCAAACAAATATGAGCCATTGATCTTTATAAATCGAAGGTGGAGATTTGGTTTATTGGTTTACGTATACATATATATACATATACATATATACATATAGGAGAGTGATCAAATGAAAACCATGCTTATAATTGAAAACCGTGAAAACCACCACTACCCAATCATATAATTGATAATTGATTTAACCTTTTAATTGTTTAAAGTATATTTGATTAAAGTTAAACCTAATTTTTTGGGGTCATTATATATTTTTTAGTTTAAACTCCAAGGAACGACAACGATGACGAAACGACTTACGTATACGTAACTTGTATGAGTTACATGTACGCAACTCGTAGTTGTACACTTGGTAACATGTTCTTACATATACATAACCCCTACATATACGTAACTCTTAGTTGTACACTTTGTAATACGCACTTACATATATGTAACGTGTAGTTTTCATGGTTTTCATTTATAATATGGTTTTCAATGGATCCCTCCCCTATATATATATATATATATATATATATATATATATATATATACATGTAGGGTTGGGTTCAGATGAAAAGCAAGAGAAGTTGTGAAAATCAATAACTAAATCTTCACCTTTGATGTATTAAGATCAATTGTTCATTTTTTTTTTGACTTATTGTACACATGGTCCCACAAGAGTATAGATTTTTATTTTTTTATTAAAAAAAATGAGCCATCGATCTTAATACATCAAAGTGGAGATTTGGTTTATTGGTTTTCATAATTTCTCTTGGTTTTCATTTTACCCAACCCTACACATGTATATATATATATATAGATAGATATATACATGTGCATATATACGTATACATGTGTATACATATACACACATGTATACGTAAACATGTGTATACGTACACATGTATACGTAAACATGTATACGTATACACGTGTATTTGTACGTGTATACGTATACATGTGTATGTGTATGTGTGTATACGTATACATGTGTATGTGCACGTGTGTATACGTATACATGTCTATGTGTGTGTATATATATATGTATGTATATATAAGGAAGAATTCAAATACAAACCAAAAGAAATTGAGAAAACTCTTAAAATAAATCCAAGCCTTTGGTTGATTAAGATTCATGGTTCTAGTTTTTTTGAATAAAAAAGTACAGATTTAACCATGTGATGTTAACTCCATTTTTATCATACCACGACATTGTGCATGTTTTAATATTTCCCTTCCAATTTGTTGGGTAGGCCTTCTGTATCTCCTCCCAGATTAAGCACAAGGCCAAGTAACAATGTTCGGACTCCAACATATACTGATCGAGGGAACAACCCCGTACATGATGATGACGCCGAAAGGTATTATCTATTGACACAGGTGATGGGTATTTGGGTCAAATTGTCAAAACAACTACGTTTTGGGTAAGGGTAGGGTTGGGTTGACCGTAATAGTTGTTTCTCCAAATTTTATGTAACCATTAGTTTGTCAAGTATGATTACATATTTACATTTTTTTATATCATTTTATACTTATTTAAGTTTTGGATAAATTCATTGACATTCTTTTGTTTTCCCTAACAATCAATCACAGAGAATTGCAAGCCAAAGCGAAGCGCTTGACCCGTTTTAAAGACGAGCTTAGCCAATCTGAGCCACGTGATATTGCCAATAGAAACCAAAAGACACATCAAGCTGATTTTTTGGGTATGGACAAAAGAAAGTTTATGGTTGAAGCTTCAGATGTGACAACAGGACATCTACGTAATAGCAACTTAGAAATGGACGGTGAAGATCAAGATTCATCGACGGTCATCATTGGATATTGTCCAGACATGTGTCCGGGTATTCTATCACCTCTTCTTGTAAAGGATTGCTTTATAAGCACAATTTTTGAAGCTTTAACTAATTGGTATTTCTTGCATGTCTGATATGAATTATTTTTATGATACTTGAGTTCTTTATGTTTGTTCGATTTTTAGATGTACACCTTTTTTCTCCTTCTAAATAACAAACAACTATTCACACGTAAGGGGTACAGAAGACTCTGTTTGGAACAAAGCGAACACATATTTAAGGCATGGTCTAAGTGCCACATAGGCTGTCTAGATATCCACGCATCCATTTAGGCTTTTAATAGAGCACAAATGGAGTATGCACTTAAATATACAGTGATGATTCTAGTATATGAACAAATGAAGATGTACGGACATGTTTGCTAAGTTAATCATGCATGTAAATATATTACATGTTTTAAAGGAACATGCAGTCACGTGGGATCCACTCAAGTAGCAGGATGATCATTGCAGGTACAAAAGTGTCATCAATGCATGAACAACATTTAGATTGGTGTTTAAGAAATTAAGTAACCAAAAACATGTCATAATCTCAATTAAGCATAACCAAATTGAAAACATAAGATGTTCAAGATATGACAAGTTAAATCTTTTAGTTAAAATAGAACTGAGAGACATTCTGGGCATACCAACAAGTACACCCATAATTCTGGTTACTTGGATATATCACTGGTATATGTGAATTTGGGTACATATGTAGATCCTATGGGTATATCTGTCTAACTATCATTATTAATTCATCATTAACATAAATATTCTTAAGAGGATATGACCGTTTTTTTTACTAGCAATAAAGAACCTAGAGTGGTGTGAGAAGAGTTACCCAGAGAAAAAAATCTCCGCAAAGCTTTGTCAGTTCTGGCTATATTCATTACATAATAAAATTAATATTTTTTGAGCCTGCTAAAATCAACTGAACTTGCATTTAAAAGGTAATGAATGGGAACAATTGATGATTCTGGTGTTAGTAGTTAATCCTGATTGTGGTTCATATGTGGAAGTTTAATGGGGGAAATCGTGAAGAGTCTAAAAATAGGTTTGTTTATTTAGTAGGCTTTAATTAGTATAATTTAAGGTATTTAGTGTTTAAGTTTGGCTGTGAATAGGCTGTCATTCCAGTTGTATTTGAGTGGAGTTTCTTAGAAATTTAGGTTAGGATTAGTATAATGAGGATCATTGTCTAAGAGTTTATTATGTGGTTTTTATTCAATAAAAGAAAAGAGTCGTGGGTATGTTTTCGCACAAAAATCACCGATGTCTTTGTGTTTCTGTGACCAATTGGCTAACAATTGGTATCAGAGCAATAAAGATCAAGGGCTGTTGAAGACAAAAACCAACCACCATCAAACCAAGAATGAACCTGTGATTGGTTCAAATATTCTTGAAGAGCTGCTGATCGAATATGAAGGCTGCTGCGAGGTTCTGATCAAAGGGCTGTTTGGGTAGCAATCAAATAGCAGACCAGATTTGTGAAGTTTTTTCTCTGTTTCTGTTGAAAGATCAAAGGGATGTGAAAGTTGGTTGCTAGAAGCAATCAAAACAGGGTGAAGTAAGTGACTGATCTGTGATAGATCGACTGGACAGTTTTGTGATGCAACTGCAGGAGAAGAAGACCTGTGTGACACAAGTTACAAAGGTGTGATACCGGTGTGGAGAAGTTGTTTAATCCGTGAAGGATTGAATGCTATGAAAGCGGGTTCAAGAAGAATTGATCTGTGATTGATTAGTGTGGGAAAGCGGGTGATCTGTGTTAAGAAGCGAGAAATTGATCTGTGTGAAACAAATTGTATTATGTATCTGTGTGAAACAGATTGATTTTTCTGCTGAAGTTTGAGTGAAAAAAATAGGGGGAGGATTTTTCTATAGCTGTAGGAACTGTTTGTTTTTGGGCAGAAAGATTTCTTTTTGTGCGGAAAAGAGTGTTAATCAGGTAGTTCAGTAATGGCAAATCCAGCCGGGGCAATGGTACCTGCTCGTGAATCAAGCAACATGTCTCTGCAATGCCCGAAAGTGACCGCTACTAATTACACTGCCTGGTTTTTTATGATGGAGACCATCCTAGCAGCACATGATTTGCGAGATGCCATTGATCCTATGACAGGTGGTGCAATAGACGAAAGAAAGAAGAACATGGCAAAGGCGATGATATTTCTATTGATTCTCGAAGATGTTTTGCTTCAAGTTGCCAAGCATTATGATGCCAAAGATGTGTGGGATGCACTTCGTGTTCGTTACTTGGAAGCCGAGAGGGTTAAAAAGGCTAGGCTGCAAACACTTGAAAACGAGTTGGAGATAATGAGGATGAAATAAACTGAAAGCATTGAAGAGTTTGCGGGTAAACTAAATGGAGTGCAATCAAGGTATAAAAGTCTTGGGTCATCACTTGAAGATGAAGTACTTGTGAGGAAATTTCTAAACTCATTGCCTAGTAAATACCTACCTATCGTGGCATCAATTGAACAATATTCAGAGATTGAATCAATGTCTTTTGAAGAGTTGGTGGGTCGGCTAAAGGCGTATGAGGAGAGAGTGAAACCACAAGAAGACCAAACTGAAGACACTTAAGGTAAGTTACTACTCACTTGTGATGATGAACAAGTTAAAGGAAGATGTGACAATTGTGACTGTTGCAAACAGAGGCATGGGAGAGGCCGAGATCGAGGAAGAGGTCGTGAAGGACAGCCTAGTAACAATCTGCAAGAACACGGTGGGGGACTAGACAATTCACAAGTTAAGTGCTATAGGTGTGAAGACTTTGGTCACTTTGCATATTAATGTCCAAAGTCAAAACCAAAGCACAAGGAGGCCAACTTAGTTTGTGAAGATGATGAGCCGACTCTACTTTAGAGAAGGAAGATCACATTAGGATTAAGGGGATGATTGTTAGAAGTTAATCTTGATTGTGGTTTATATGTGGAAGTTTTGTTTTTTTTTTTTTTTTGGGGGGGGGGGGGGGGGATCTTTAAGAGTCTAAAAATAGGTTTGTTTAATTTATTAAGTTTTATTTAAGGTATTTAGTGTTTATGTTTTGCCTGTGGATGGGCTGTCATTCCAGCTGTATTTTAGTGGAGTTTTTTAGTAATTTAGGTTAGGATTAATATAAATGAGGGTCGTTGTCTAAGACTTTATTGTGCGGTTTTTATTCAATAAAAAAGAAAAGAGTCGTGGGTGTGTTTCCCCACAAAAATGTACTGCTGTCTTAGTGTTTATGTGATCAATTGGCTAACATCTGGACCAATAACTATTATGTTATAAGTGAACTTAAGCTTTTATGGGTCTAAAGAGTGATAAACTTTTGTGAAATGACCAGCAAATAGACGGGTTCTTTCTTTCAGTCTAATGAGAGGTGGGCAGGACAAAGTGAAGAAAGGGAACGTGGAATTCTAATGTTCTGGGCAGAAAGAGTGGTTATTGGTAAATATTATCTATTTATTCTCATATGTGGGGCATTATCTTGTATGCTTATCAGTTTACTCTAGTATTCAACCTGTTCACTGCTTGAGTTGTGAAACCCTTGTGCTACTACTAAATTTCTAATCAAACAGAGAGTTGATACCTTGATTGTTATAACCTTTAGTTTTAGTGAGCTTACTGTTAGGTATCTTTACGCAGCGAAAATAAACACACTGTTATACGCACGCACACGAAAGCAATAAGAACACGAGAATTTATAGTGGTTCAGTCAAGATGACCTACGTCCACTCTTTGCAACTAGGTATTTTATATTAAGCTCAAGAGAGTAGATTACAATACAATGACATGTTCTATATATAAAGATAAATTAAGGTTTCAAGAAGCTTCAATGGGCTAGGCCCATAACTCCATCCAAAAAGCCCAAAGGCCTTCACACCTCAACACTTACATGTGACTAGACTTTTGGCTATCTGAAACTTCAAATCTTTGTAGTTTGAATTATTCAGCCATTTTTTTATGAGAGGGGTGGGGGCATGATTTTTCTTTGTGTGACACAATAAAATCTAGGTGCCTGGTAACTAGTCCTAACTGGACTTTAAAGTATTGCAAGCACCAAGCAGCTTCATGTGAATGACTTTTAACAATCTTGCACTTAATTTTTGCCGCTTACCGTTTCAGAGCAAGAAAGAGCAGAGCGAGAGCGGAAAGGAGATCTTGATCAATATGAACGTTTGGACGGGGATAGGAACCACACAACTGAATATCTTGCAGTTAAAAAGGTAAGTGTGTTGGGCTTGCTTTTACCATCGGACCAAAACAGGCCGGGCCTGGTGGGCCTCAAACTTTTTGTAGTGCTTCTAAATTTTCTTATGAATTATAAATGCGAATAATATGATTAGAAAATAATATTATTACAATAATTATGATCTAAATCTATGAATAAACATGATTTAGGAAGTTGTTTATATTAAGATAGACTTTGGGAAACTTTCAACCTGTCTGATCTGTCCAGTCCATTTGACCTGTACCTTTTATCGCAAACATTTCTTTTTGTCCCATTTGAGATAAATACATAGCCTGAATTGGCCCATTCATATGTATATGGCTCAAAACTGCCTCCTCAAATGTTGAGTTCTGTTTAGTCTTATTGTTTAACGAGTAGTCTGCGTGAAATTTCAGTACACTAGGACTGCTGAGAGGGAAGCTGCACTGATTAGACCAATGGAAATCTTGCAAAAGACAATGGATTATCTTTTGAACTTGCTGAATCAACCATATAATGATCAATTTCTTGGTTTATATAACTTTTTGTGGGACAGGATGAGGGCCATCAGGATGGACCTCAGGATGCAGCATATCTTTAATCTAGGAGCTATTACTATGCTGGAGCAGATGGTCAGTTCCTGTCTCATAATCTGTTGTTACTCCATTGAAACAAACATTTTTTGTATAATATTGTTATTGCTGAAACAGCGGTATTTATGCCTGTTTGAATCATTGAAACATAACACAGAAAATGTACATGTTACCCAAGGCAGCAATGTTATAACATCTAATCCTAAAGCTCTACATAGTGCAATTTTAGTGTCATCATATAATGTAAAGGTGTGTGTTTTTTTATCATCTCTAATGGGTAAGTGGGTAATACAAAATAGAAAAGTTTAAAAAAGAAACAGGTCAAATATGTTGAATGAATCGAAAGTGAATTTTTTATGCATTTAACTTTCTAAATCATTTTATTCAGAAAGTTAAAATTATTTATGAATCAATGTATTTCTGTAATTATATTTGACACCCTATTTATCTATAAGAAAGTGCGAATTTTGGAGGAAAATTGTTTTGATAAACCCATTCAAGAAAAATTGTTTGTTTTGACTGACCCATCCCAAGCTAACTGACCTGCACATGTTTCCACCTCTACATATTCTACATTGCCCATTTCTACAATTAACATTATGCTTTTGGTGAATTTGGATCATGATTGGATTGCTGTTTCTCAATAATTTTTGTTGTTGGTGGATGTCAGATACGACTTCATATTATCGCGATGCATGAATTATGTGAATATACGAAAGGAGAAGGTTTTTCAGAAGGATTTGATGCACATCTTAACATAGAACAGATGAACAAAACATCTGTTGAATTATTCCAGTTGTATGATGATCACAGGAAGAATGGAAAAGAGGTGCCTACAGAAAGAGAATTTAGAGGCTATTATGCACTTCTTAAATTGGACAAACATCCTGGCTATAAAGTGAGTCATCTGCCAGCATGAATTCCACTCCTCTTTCTGTAGCCTATAGTCTCCTGACGAATGATATCATTTTAGGTTGAAGCTTCAGAGCTCTCACTTGATCTTGCCAAGATGACACCTGGGATACGACAAGCTGCACAAGTTCTGTTTGCTCGTAATGTAGCTAGGTTTGTCCAATCTTTGATATTAACATTCATATCTCTTAACAGGTCTCATTATCTTTCTCTTGTTTTCTTATTTCAGAGCCTGCAGAAGTGGTAATTTTATAGCATTCTTTCGTTTGGTTAGAAAGGCTAGCTATCTTCAAGCATGCTTAATGCATGCCCACTTTGGCAAGGTCTAGTCTTTTGCTTTCTTATGCGAGAGGTGGCAAGATGGGCTTGTGGGTAGTAGGTTGAAACGGTGTGGATCTAAATCGTTGAATAAAATAATTTGGGAGGTTGTTTTTCATTAGATATAACCTAAATTAACTCATTTATAAGTAAATGGGTTGAAATATTCAGCTTTAGTTATTTCAAGTGATAAACTTTGCAATCATCAATTATTTTCATGGTAATACTTGATGTAAATTTACCTGTATTTGAAATTGGGATGAATGCGGATGATTATCTCGAGGTTTTCCAAAATTTATGCAAAGGCACATTCATGTGATAATGATTCATTTGTGACTTTGATTTTACCAGTTACGAACTCAGGCCCTTGCTGCTCTACACAGTGGCTTACAGAATAACCAGGAATACCAGTTACCCAGGTTGCCAAGTGGCTTGGAATGGAGGTAATTTCTTTAAGCTGATTTAGGTTTATTAGACACTTGTTATTATTTGCTTATGTTACTTTTATTTACTTTAATTTAGGAAGAAAACATGGAAGAGCTTTTGGAATATCATGGATTCTCTATAAAGGAATTCGAAGAGCCATATATGGTAAAGGAAGGACAATTTCTGAACGGGGACGGTGAATATCCTTTGAAGTGCTCAAAGCTTGTTCATCTGAAGAGATCTACAACTGTTGTTGAGGATGTTTTATCTGCTCCTTCGATACCTTATTTGATAGAATCTATGCCTCCAAAAGTGCTCCCAGTTGACAGTATGCAACAAGAATCACCAGGCGTTCATAAGGAAAACACTCAGAATGTTGCCAATGTCATTGATAGCCACACGACGGATAATGGAGGTGATTCATCCATCAAAAATGACATGCGGCTGCAGCCAAGGTTGAGTACACCAGTAGTAGTTGATGATGGTTTGAGTGAAGATCACCCTCACTTGGAAGTTGCAAGTTCTTCACCTCGGGATATCTTAAAAACTACCGACTCTTTTAGATCTCCCAAATCTGTCACTGCAAGTTTCATGAAACCAAGTTATGATAAACGATTTAGGAACTCTCTTGAGAAGCATGACCAATCAAAAATATTTACAAAGAATGCTTTCTTAGAAGCATTGCCAGATGTACAGCCTGTTGAACAAGATCTGATGATCCTGCCAAATTTTATTTCTGTTGAGGACATGGAGCCTGAAAATGTGATTCAACAAGTGGCAAATGAAATTGAAATTAATAACTCTGTAGATGAACAAATTGCTGAAGCAAAACTTAAGCTGATATTGAGGTACTAATTTGTACTATTGATTTGAAAGTATTTTCATGTGATACATCTTTATATCTACTCTGTGGATTTAGGAAATGGAGGCGGCATGCTTTTATAAAAAAGGATTTACGTGATAAAAAACAACTTGCAGCAAATGCGGCATTAAGTTCCCTTTCGTTGGGCCCTCCCATACGCCACTACAAAGAGGTACATTTGTTTTTTCAACGATCTATCTGTAGCGAATTTAAATCATATATATGTTTTTCACGGGTTATGATGATGCTTCTCATTGGATCTGTTTTCTTGTGAAGTACTTAAAAGTTGCTGGTGACCTTGACATTGACCGTGTAATGTGTGAGAGATATGAGAAACAAGAAAAATTGTGGTCAAGATTTAATGTTTCTAATGTGGTAGCCGCTACACTTGGTGAACGTAACCAATATCCTAATTGCATTTGCTGGAAATTGTTATTTTCTTCTATGGACTTGGAGGAACCTGAAGTTTCCAATCTGGGTCCAGCCTCATGGTTGCGGTATAAGCTTATGCCCGAAAATGTTGGTAATAATGATGATGATTTAGTAGCATCTTTGCCAGGACTGGCAGTATGGAATAAATGGGATTATGGAAAATCGTCTAAGGATTTGACTTGTTATTTGTCAGTGGTGAGAAGCATACAATCTGATAATTTACTCGAAGAAGCAGTTTTGGGTGCCAGTGCAGTCATGTTCCTAGCATCCGAATATATCCCATGGGAATCCCAAAAGATTCGGCTTCATAACCTTTTATCTTTAATACCTTATGCCTCTCGTTTGCCCCTTTTGGTCCTAAGTGTTTCCTTTGAAAGCAGCCTGTCAACCATAGTTGAAAAGTTGGGGCTCAATCAAGTTGATAAATCAAAAATCTGCTCTTTCTCAGTTGTTCCAATAGTTCAAAACAAGCAAATAGACGGGATTTTCAGTGATGAGAATTTAAGAAAGGCACTGGAGTGGCTTGCAAGTGAGAGCCCTGTACAACCTGTTGTTCACCGTGTAAAAACACGTGAATTAGTTATGACACACTTACAATTTGATCCTCATAAAACAAGCCCTGAACTATGCATCTCAGCTATCAATGATGCTTTGGATGAATCCATTAAAGAAATTTGTGATGCTGCAAAGTCAAATCCTGCCAGCTGGCCCTGCCCTGAGATCTCGTTGCTTGATTTCCAAAATTTGGGATCTGATCTACCTATTGTAGGATGGAACTCTGCTTCAAGAATTGAGCCTCTCATTCAAGCATTAAAAAACTGTAAATTACCAAATGACATATCTTGGTGTTCTTTGACCGGGATTGATATCAAGAATCAGAAGATACAACTGGAGCACTTGCTGGTGACCTACTTGAGTCCTTTAATGGGATTACCCTTGGCCCAAAAGGAAGCATCTACTTTGGTGCAACATTGTGTGGGACTCGAGCTACATGGTTCAACCTATTATCTTGTTCCAAAATGGATGATCATCTTCCGTCGTATCTTCAATTGGCAGTTGACAAGTCTATCTAATGGCGCGTTTGCAACAGCCTATGTCTTGGAGCGACAACACAATTCTTTACAAAGTTTTGAAGACGAATCCTATAATATGACATCGCCACCTCTAGATGAAATGATGCAAGTGATCGTAAGGCCAAGTTTGGAATCGGATTACGAGGATTTGAAAGTGGCAGTTTGTGATTCACCACCCCATGAGGTTGAAATGGTGGTTGATCCAGTGGTAGAGGAAAAGAATTACGTGGAAGAGGAGAGCAAGGTGAATGAGAGGAGTTTAAGCAGGTTGCTGGAGCAGTGTAACATTGTGCAGGATATGATAGACAAGAAGCTATCCTTATACTTCTAATATACATACAGTTAGTTGTTCGGTTTGTTCTTTTGTAACCTCTATCTAATAGATATTAGTAGTAGTCAAGGCCCTCATTTAACACCCACCCGTGAGATGAGCTTACGTATTATTATTATTACTGAAATTAAAGATAAAAGATGTAATTTCGTAAGTTAAAAGAGTTCAAACGTTGAAGCCAAATAACTCCTACCACATCAAACATTAATGAAGCAAAATAACTCCTACCACATCATAACAAAGTTCAAACATTAATGAACCCAAATGTAATAATTTCAATCAAACCATCAAAGCAAAAAACATGCAGGAATATGTCAAATTTAATAATAATATGGGATGCAGTAACTTGGTAGCTACTTTGTAGCCGAGCGGAAAGGTACAAGAACAAGTAGGTTGTACTATCTACGTATGTATAGCTAAAAAAAACTAATTATTTGAAGTATATGAAAACAGGGTTTCAATGGATTATATGTTACTTGAGTTAATGTATACAAACTTACAAAATTGTATATAAGGTACAGAATTTAAAATATGAGCTATTGATATTTGTTCTTATAGTTTTCAAATGATCTTAACTTTATACATATAATACTCCAAGCATTTTATTTATGTTTTAAAAAATAAATTTTAGGTCATTAACCTTGTAATGCCAGTCATCATCTTAGTTAGATTATTTATTAATATAATAATTTGAGAAATTACAAATAAACTACATTATTATCCTATATGTTTATAAAGGAAGTAAAAAACAGTATCATCTGAATTTTAGGTCGTTCGATACTACATCTAAGGTTGTGGTTGTTTCATAGATATTTACCGACCACCCATATCTCTTAAATGTTGGCGGTGGGGAGTCCCAAATCAGCAAGAGACAAAAACCTATATCACAAAAGTGCAAATACTAGCATTTGATCTTTGATCGTCTACAATGGGGCAACTAAACGAAATGAACAGTGAAAGTGAGGTCACTGGTACCTGCTTGAAAGCAGACGATTAAGGAGAATCAATCTATCACTCTCGATTTTTGTGACCGGCGATGGCTTTAGGGTTTATCCGACGACAAGTGACAAGTGGTGGTGGTGAGCTAAGAATAGTAGTGGAGTTACTCGTGGTCCAAATGTTGGTGATGGGGCTACGGCAGGGTTTTTGAGAAGCAATGCTTGTGAGTTTCAGGCAACCGGTGGTAGCCTCCTCCTTATGTCCACCGCTTCCCCTTCTTTCTTCCTACGACACCACCATCAACAGAAAAAGAGTCGAGACAGATAGAGATGAACGAACTAGGGTTCTTACTGTTGTAGATTTAATCTTGAAGCAAAGAGTTTGAGAATAAGAAATGTTCCGTAGGTGGCATCTTTGTCTTTTGCTCATCATCGAATGTTCACTTTCTGTAATTTGTATTTGCCATGAACTGGTTTTTTGATGTTGGTGAAGCATCAATACTAGCCTCCTACCTTTTTTTTAAGGTAGTTCCTTGCAATTGGCTACAGTCATGAAGTAGGTACCCAGATCTCAGGCAATGCTTCCACCTTTAAGTGTACGATTGACTTTAAATTCTATCTTTTTAATATTTAGAGTTCGGTCAACATATGCCAAGGTAATCGACTAGGACAATATGTATTTTGGACTAATGATAGCAAGGTTGGACTTTTATGATTCTTTGTGAGAGAGGTTTCGAAGTTATGATATGATCTGATAGTTTTCATGTAGAGGTGGGCCTTAATCATAGTTGCTGGAGTTGTAATTGGGACCGATGCCAATGCCTATTATCTAGAGAGGGTTGCTGCGGTTAATAATTGTCAAGGTCTTCTCACGGCTTTAGGCGCCATGGTATCCTTGGTCTTTCTACTATTAAGAAGTGTAAAACAAAAAAAAAAATGTTTAGATTTCGCTTATTTAACTCAAGCTCAGTCAGGTTATCAACATGGAATATGGTGATTTTTGGTCTGTCACATTTGCCTACAACATCCCACAACATTGAATTTCAAACAAGATCTCATTGGAGACTTTTGACGCGTTTTAATTTTTCTTTTTCTTTTTCAAAGTTTGTTCTCATAGATCTTCAAACAGGCTTTCGTTGCGTTCCAATGGACAACGCTCTCAACTTTCAGTTAATAATTTATTCTGCCAAGGGAGGTTTCAAACTTTGCTATCAAGCTTCACAGTAGAGTAAAACTAACGTGCTTTGATGCCCAGTAGCTCGAACCATGGATCAATTGTTTTCTTCTTGGAGATTTAGCTTTCGAAGACTTTGACATTCCATGCTAAAGACAATACTTAATCTAGTTAATTTTTTTAAAGGACACATGAACGTTGAATCTCTGCCACAACACACGGATGGGATAATTCACCAGTTTACTTAATAATTTAAGTATTTTCAGCTATTATCTTCATCGGACCATCCGCATCATCAATTGACTTTGTTCTGCTGTTTCCCAACATTGGAAATTTCCCGACACCGTATGTAATCCCGAGCTGCTTAACCTGGTCCTCTGTTTTCCCTACCGATGCCACCTCGGGATGTGTGTAACAAACACCAGGTACCTTATCATAGTCTACATGCCCTTCCTTACCTGCAATGAACTCCACAAGCAATGCCATCTTCTTCTGCCTTGTGAGCCAACATGGGCCCTGGAATAACATCACCAATCGCGAAAACACCCTTCACATTTGTCGAGAACTTTGAATCTACTCCATTTTGTCGGTTTCAACACCGATGTTCTACAACCCAAGTCCAGATGTGAACGGTCTTCTACCCGCAGAAACAAGAACAACATCAGCCTCAAGTACAGATTGGTCACCACCAGCTGACGTTTCACAACATCGGTTGAAGTGTCAACTGCTACCACTTTAGTTTTGAGCATGAACTTCATTTTTGCTTCTCGAGGGAACGCTGAAATTGCTTATGAATCTCACCATCTATAGACGGGATGAATTCAACCACCGTGACCTCTGAGCCAAGACGGCCCCAGACCGAGCCCATCTCCAAGCCTATGCAACCGGCCCCAATGACAACCAGCTTCTTGGGGACTTGTGTTAACGCTAAAGCTCCTGTAGATGATACGATCCTCTTTTCATCAATCGTGATCCCTGGTTTGACATCCCAGCCAGTGGCAATTATGATGTTCTTGCCTTTGACTACGGTGTTCCCGCCATCAATGGAGTCAACAGAAACTTCAGAAGGAGATACAAACTTCCCATTGCCCTTGACATAGGTCACTTTGTTTTTCTTGAAAAGACATTCGATACCTTTTGTGGAGTAGACACGGCTTTGTCTTTTTGGCCCATCATGGCAGCAACATCAATCTCAACATTATCGAACTTCACACCATGCTTGACAAATCTAGTTTTGGCCTCATGGTACATGTGGGATGAATGGATAAGTGCCTGAACATCAAATCTTTATTTCACTTAAAAATAAATAAATAACAAAAGATGTCATAATAAACAACTTGTAATAAATTCAGATCAGTGAATTAATCAGAGAGCACACAGAACTACAGAAGCTCATTCTGGATATATGATACTCTCTTTGATTGTTGTCAATGCTTGTGTCTTCATTTCCTTAATGTTCTAAATGCTAAAAGCTTTTGTGTTACATGGATAATTTTACCAAATCAACTTTATATCAGATAACTATATTTACAAAAACAAAAATAAGATTAAAAACCCTGAAGCTTTAATGGAAATCATAGTGGCCAATACCATAAAAAACCAACATACTTTCTGAATTTGCATGATAGTCCCTTAACTCAAATTTGGTGTATTGAATTCCCTGAAATCAACCGTAAACATCAGTTGCCTGGACAATCAGTACGTAGGTGACTTTTGTCGACGCGGTTGTCATTGTTTCATGTAGACTCCTGGTGTGGAGCACTACCTTATCAATTTTGAGTAGTTTAAATACAAATTCATACTATCTTATATAATATAATCAATCCACGTTCACATTTCAAAAAAAAAAAAAAAAAAAAAAAAAAAAAAAAAAAAAAAAAAAAAAAAAAAAAAAAAAAAAAAAACCCTCTTCATCAAGTCTTGACCCGTTTATGGAGTAACAAGTCATTCCTCAAAAAAGTTTCACAGCTTCATGCATAATACTACACAAGTTTAGGGACTTATATACTGAGATTAGGTTGGGAGACTTTTAGTGCAGTGTGAGAGAGTATGTTATTTGTTTATGGTATTAACCATCGAAAAATCTATTCTCTTGTTAATTTTTAAAAGAAAATTATGCAATTAGATTACAGTTTTGAGCATTTTTAAAGATATTTACATCACTGAAGGTTATAGAAATAATTTAGAAATACAGAAACACCATTCTTTGAGGAATGGTTCATTCTATATACGTATTGGAAGTCCACCTTAGAACTTCATTCTGATACTAATTTACTACTCTTACTAAACTCAACATGACATGTATGAAAAAGGAGTGTTAAAAAATCAATAATAATATTAAAAACCATGAAACAATAAATGAAATCATAATGGCTAATACCACATACTTTCTCATTTTGCATGAAAAGTCCCCTAACCCAAATTTGGTATATTGAATTCCTTTAATTTGTTTAAATACACGTACCTATGAAATCAACTGTAAACATCAGTTACTTGCACAATCAGTGAAAAGGTAATTTTTGTTGACGCAGTTGTCATATTTTCATGTAGACTCCTCGTGAGGAACACTACCTCATCAATTTTGACTACATCAAATACAAATTCATATTATCTTATACGATAGAAAAATAAAAATACATGTTGAAATTTTTGGAAACACCACTTCGTCAAGTATTGACGCGTTTGGAAGTAACAAGTCATTCTTTAATAAGTTTTGGCAATTTTATGTATTACATTACACATGTTTAGGGACTTAAAATACTAAAATTGAGTTGGGAGATTTTTGGTGTAATATACAGAAAGTGTGTCGTTTCTTTCTAAAATATAACCATAAGAACATCTATTATTTTGCTATTTTGTATGAGAAAAGTATAGAATTCAATTAGAGTTTTGAGCATTTCAAAAGATGTTTATATAATTAAAGGTTATAGAAATACTTTAGAAATAAAGAATTCAGTTTCTTAGCAGAAAACAGAATCCGCTGCCAAACTAACACATTTCAATCAAAATGTAAGAATTGGAATAAGGAGTCATGAGCAAAAGGCAAGGGGAATGAATGAATGAATGTATGAATGAATGAATGAATAAAGTAGTTACCTTAGAAGGAATTCAACCGACTTTGAAACAGGTAGCGCCGAGAGCACCACCCTTCTCGATGCAGGTAGTTTTGAGCCTTAGCTGAGCAGCCTTAATCGCTGCCACGTATCCGCCGGGGACTCCGCCGAGGACCACAACGTCATTCTCATCGGATCCTGGAGCCAATCCTCTATACCAAAGACAAACGGAATACCTTACACTACTATTCAATACACTAGTGCCCTTTCTTCGAGCCAAATACGCCATCGTCATTTTCTTTTAATTTCTATTTCTTTTTCTTTTCTTTTGGAGGAAGGAAATGAATTGAGAGGATTGTTTGAGATTGCTTATTTTGATTTACAATTTTCTTTTGACAAAAATAACTTATTAATTTATAAGTTGAGTAAATTACATGAACAGTCCCTGGGGTTTGCACGTAAGTTTAGTCTCTACTTTTTAAAAATTATAGATGCGGGCCTGAACTATGCAAGGAGTGCACGCTGGCAGTCCCTGTCACTAACAGAGGTTAAGTTTCTCTTAACTTGTTAAGTGTTTGAAAATAACAAAAATACCCTCTAAACATTTACCATACCCCCACCCACCCTTTTCTCCCCCATAACTATTCCGGCAGCCCCACCACCACCTTCGACGACTATTCCGGCAGATCCACCGCAACCTCCGATGACTATTCCGTCAGGCCCACCGCCACCTCCGACGATAGTCCGACAACCATCACCATCATCTTCAACTCCCCCTAAAATCATTATCACAACCATCGCAGATCCCTTCAATCTGATCTGAAACCAAAAGTCTTCATTACGTGAGTTTCATTTTTCCGACGCTAAAGTCGGGTTTTGTTTTGGCGTTGATTTAAAACCAGCAGTGGTGGTGATAGCGACCAGTTTGTGGTGGTTGTGATGATTGGTGGTGGTTGATTTATTAGATAGTGATGAAGTTGAGTGATGACGATGACGATGAAGATGAAGGTGAAGGTGAAGGTGAAGGTGAAGGTGAAGATGAAGTGGTGAGGTGGTGGTGATAGCAACCGATTATAGTGGTTGTGACGAGTGGTGGTAGTTGATTTCTTATATGGTGCTGGAGTTGATTGATGAAGATGAAGATGCAGATGAAGAGGAGGGGGTGGGATGGGTGGGTGGGGTGGGGGGGGTAAGTTAGGTTTTATTTAAGATTTAATATTATTTATTTTTTTTAAATTTAGGGGCGTTTTGTAATTTATATTGACTTAACAGAGAAACTTAAACCATGTTAGTGACAAGGACTGCCAACGTGCACTTCTTGCATAGTTCAGGACCGCATCTGTAATTTCTTAAAAGTAAGGACTGAACTTGCAATACATGCAAACACCAGGGACTCTCCGTGTAATTTACTCTTATAAGTTTTTAAAAAAGTTTTTAAAAAAGTATTTGAATTTGCTTATAAATTAAAATGTTGTAAAAATAATCAAAAAAGACATACTTTTAAAAATGAGAATAGTTAATAGGAGATAGTATAGGGGGTATAATAGAAATCTAAACTAATATAAGTTTTCCAAAGTTAATAAGTAACTTTTTTCTTACTTTTTAAAACCTTATTTTATCCTATATGAAAAGTCAGGTTGAAAAATACTTTTGAGTTTGCTAAACAATTTTTATGACTTATTAACTTCTCAAAAGTTAATAAATCAAAGTAGGGGGAAAATAAACAATCCCAAACACCCACATAATCAATGGAATTTGGGAAGCCACGCTCCTTTTATTCGTCGTTCAAAAATATCAATATCTGAAAATCCAATCAAAAAATCCGTATTCGAAATACCCGAATTTTAGGATATCCGAAAATTCGGATTCGGATACCAATTTTGCAAATTTTCGGATATTTGGATATTAATTATCCGAAACTTAAAAATATAAATTTAAATTAATTTATTTAATTGTATATTTTTTAACTATTTGAAAATTGCTTTAATATCCTTGTTTCTAATTCTGTAAATTCGTTCCACATTTCCACTAACCTCAATTTCTCATTTTGTCTTTCTTCTCCGAAATCCTACCGACGAGGCGGCGACATCTACCCTACCGGCAGCAAAATCTCTGCCATCGGCCACCACCCTACCGAATGACCACTCTACCAGAGGCAAAATCACAACTTTTGGTAGCCTCAACTCCAGGGTCAACGCAATGCCGCGAACCCTAGATTTGATTGTATGTGTTTATTTAGCTATAACGAGCCTTCTACATTGACATCTTGCTGTTTGATTTTGTTAGATGTTTGTTTTAGTAGGCCAATTTGTTATTTGATTTTCTTTAGAAGCTTTGTAACAATGATGGCAGTTAGTTGCTATTCAGCATGGAAATTGAATTACTAGTGTTAAAAGGCTAAACAAAAGTTTTATGCATTATTTATTTTGCCAATTTGTTGTTTGATTTGTTTTTATTTAGTTTACATTGAAAGTTATTATGTGCACTTGTTCATTCGGGTTGTTAATTTTCAGGTTTTCAATGGATCATGATACAAATGTTACCAACTCTGAGTGTCAACTAGTGTCTGACAATGATGTCATGTCAAAGGCCAAACAAAAGAATCAAAAACAAAAAAAAGATGGAAAACCCCCTACTGTAAGTGAATCTCTTCCAACACGAACAAATAAAAAAAGATCTATATGGTGGAATCATTTTACCGAATGTGATGTTGCTAACATGGCTGAATGTATATACTGTCACAAAAAATTGGATGTGCTATAAAAATGGGACTACCAAATGAGAAATCACATTAGCACATGCAAAATGTATCCAGAAAATATTGATAAAAAGCAAAAACTAAATGATCTTGAGTCGAAAACACATGTTAGTGATGATGGTTCCGTTGAAAGGATGACATTTCCTAAGTTATTGGAGTTCAATCAAGAACTAATTAGGAAAGCTTTAGCAAAAATGTTGATTGTTGATGAATTACCCTTTTCTTTTGTCGAGCTGGAAGGTTTTCGTGAATTTTGTAAGGTTATTCATCCTTATTTTGTTGTACCTTCACATTCAACTGCAACAAGAGATTGTTATAGTTATTTTATTGAGAAAAAGAGAAAATTATTGGATATCTTTAAAAATATGTCATCGAGAGTATGTTTAACAACAGACACTTGGACTTCAGGTCAAAATTTATCTTATATGTGTTTGACTGTACATTTTATAGATGATGAATGGCATTTGCATAAGAGAATTATTAATTTCTTTGCAATCATTGGTTGAAAAGTGTTTAGCTGAATGGGGTTTAAAAATGTTTTGACTATGACGGTGCAATGCTAGCTCAAACGATGTAGCTATTCAATATTTTAAAAAAGTTTTTAATCATTGGGAGTGTGGTGTTTTGAAGGAAAAGTTTTTGCATATGAGATGTGCGGCTCATATTTGAACTTGGTTGTTAAAGATGGGCTTAGTAATTTGAGTTTATCAATCAAGAAAATCCGTGCACTTGTGAAATATGTGAGATCTTCTATCGCTTGACTTCTAAAGTTTAAAGCTTGTATGGAAGAAGAGAAGATAGAAAGTAAGAGTTTAGTGTGCCTGGGTGTTGAAACCCGATGGAATTCCACCTATTTGATGCTAGAATCTACAGTTAAGTTCAAGAAAGCTTTTTCTAACTTACTTTTACAAGATTCTCAATTTGAGAAAGAGATGAAGAAGTGTGATAGAGGTTTGATTCATGAGGATGACTGGAATGGTGTTCATAGCTTGTTGCCTTTTCTGAAAATTTTTTATGATGCTACCTTAAGATTTTAGGTACCCGTTATGTGACTTCCAACACGTATGTGAATGAGATGTTTGGGATTGGCATTGTGATTGATAGCTTCATAAGAAATAATGACAATTCAATTAAATCAATGGCACTTGAGATAAGAAATAAATACAAGAAGTATTGGGGGGATGTTAATAAGATGAATCATTATATGTTTATTGCTAAGGTTCTTGACCCACGTTGCAAATGGCAATATACATATTTTATTATTCAAGAAAAATTTACCGACGAGAATATCAAGTTAAGTTTTGAATTAAACTTGCTCACTTTGTTCGAGCTTTATAAAAAATCTATGCCTCAAAGAAGAAGGTTTTTGAGGCATCATCATCCGCATATGCTAGTGAGGTATGTGGTGACTAAGCAATGGACATTAAAGAAATCATTTAAGAGATTTGAAATGGCCATGGGAAGTTAAGAATTATCTTCGAGTAAAATAGAGCTAGACATGTATCTTTAGGAAGAGCGGGAACCTAAGGACCCATAATTTAACATTCTACAATGATGGAAACTTAATAAATGTTGATATCCCATTCTTGCTAAGTTGGCTCGAGATATTCTTTCCATTCCAGCTTTTACGGTTGCCTCTAAGTTGGCTTTTAGCACCTGTGGATGGGTGCTTGATTGTTTCTGGACATCCTTGTAGGATCGAAGTTGGTCTCTCAACATAAGTTTTATCTCTCAAATTCACATGGTCTCACTTGGATAGATGAAACAGAATCTCTTGACTAAGTTGATAATAATATACTAAGTGAATGAACACAGAAATGGTTTTCAAGATACATGTATATATTACTTCTCAACTCAATGTTACAAGACTCTTACAAGCATTCACTTTACTTGGAGAGTTACAATGAGAAACTATATATACTACTATCTACAGCCGGTTATACTTGGAAAACTAGTTGAAAATTAAAACTAGACAAATACTACATCGTTAGAAGTAAGGTGAAGGTGTTTAAGATAAACTAATATCCTAGATTAGGTAGTCATGACATGTTCATGACTTACCTTTTGTTACTAACTATAGTTGGTGACTGTACTAACTGATAAAAGGTGAATAGTGGATTAAAGTATGGTCAACTACATGGGCGTGGGAAAGCACCATGCAGTATATCAGAGTTGGCAGCGAGTGTCAGTCGGACCATACTTATGTCCACTGGTTCATAGTTGATTCTTCCGAAGCTTAAATGGCTTCGGAAGAATAAGTTCTTCCAATGATTAAATGGCTTCGGAAGAATAAGTTCTTCCGAAGCCATTTAAGCTTCGGAAGAATCAACTTCCTTCGAGACTTCTGCAAGACTTCATGACTTCTTTTTTTGGAAGACTTTGTCTTTAATCTTCTAAGTGCTTATACTTCAGAAGGAGAACTACTTAGTCTCGGAAGACTGAGTTCTACCTTCGGAAGTTCTTCATACTTGAGCTTCGAAAGATCTTCAACTTGTTTTCGGAAGAGCAGCTTTGTCTTCGGAAGAATTCTTCAGTTGTACTTCAAAATCTTCTAAGTGTTGTTTTGGTTGCACCAACCTCATATTATCCACATATGATCAAACAAACTCCCCCTATGCTGATGCTATCAAAACTTTACTTCCTTCTGCTTCTCAAAGTCTTCAACACCAGGGAGAGCAGATATTTATCTGTTTCCTTGTTCTTCCCTGATGTGGTGGTGAGAAGCTTGTACAAGTCATTCGTAGATAGAAGATCAAGTTTGTTACTCTGAATGACATGTACCTTTTGCTGCTATGGCACCCTGAAAAGAGTTAGTTGATGGGAATTGTAGTCATACTCCCACCTAACTATAGGATCTAAAGAAGGGACTTCAACCATCTGAAGGAATAAACTTTCTTTTGTAGTGGCACCCTCTTCTTCTTCCTTTCTCATCTTCAACTTCTCTTCAATCTTTTCTTTCTTGACCAGCTCAGCAAGATGAAAGTTGCTTAAATGATTTCTGATGTGAGCAGCTTCTTGAGAGTTGGAGGGGTTGGAGAATGATTTCTCTGCTAACTCAGCAATATCAAATCTGCTGGAGTGTAGCAGAGATGTTGTGTCAAGTTTGCTGACTTCACCATTCTTCCTTTCCACAGCAAAGCTGTGAGAAGGTTCATTAAACCTCCACCGAACAATTTGCTTCCGAGGATTGAGGGGCTTGTTTGACAGTTTGTCCCCTTTCTTGTTGTCCAGCAGAGTCACCAATATTCTTCTTAACTTCTTTTCTTATTCCTTGAGAGTGTCAGAGTTGATTACTAGAAGTTAAAGTGCTTAGTCTAGTGTTCTCCTAGGCAGATCAAGAAATTCATCTCCTGTGAGGGAACAGAAAGAGCCGTCAATGAACGTCAATGTAGTTGACTCTTCCTCATAAGAGATTTTGCTCAAGGTAGTGCAATTGATGAGCTTTCTCTTGATCTCCTTAAATTCCTCTAAGGTCAGAGGCTTGGATGGTTCAGAGGATGGCTTCGATAATGGTTGTGTTCTAGATTGCGTTTTGGGTTTCAGGATGGGTAATAGTGGTGGTTGTTGAGAGGCAATGGATGAGGGTGTACGTAAGGCTGATGGTTCAGGGGTGCAAGGTTCAATAGTAGTTTTGGTTTTGATGGGGAAGGGAAAAGCTGTGGATTCAGGTTTTGTTGGTTGTGGTTTGGGTGTTTGTTTGAGTACCATCCTCTGTACACCTTGAACTTGAGTTACCTCCTTTCTTCTTCCTAAGCGATTGTCAGCTTTGATTTCACTGACATGTCGCTATAGGGTCTTCTCTGACATGGGACCTACTTGCCTCCCTATGAAGCCATGGGCCCTAAGATAAGGTTTCATCCAGGCTTTATCTCCCACCTTCTTGCAGCCGCAAGTTAGGCCTCCTCCTCCTCCTTCTTCTTCTTCTCCTTTAGCTTTTCCCTGGTAGTCTTCTTCCTCTCCTTATTGATTTGATCTTGTTCTTTGTGAAAAATAAACAAGATCGTTCATTTTCATGAGGAGTAAGCTCATCCTGAGAATAGTCCCTTGAGCATAGGAAGGCTATCCTCTCCAACCTTTCCCTTTTCTCATCCTCGTTTTTCATTCTCCTCCTCTTCGGCCAACCTTGCTGCTTCCTTTTTCTCCTTTTGCAGCAAGGTTTCCTTCTCCAACTTTACAAGCTCATCAAGTGGGAGTAGAAGTATTTCTTCATTGTCCACTCCCAGGCTGATTGTCTATCACCTCCACTCTCCTCCTATTATTAATAGACTCTTGAGCTGCTGCTGTTGCTTGCGGCCAGCAGTTCCCAGTGTCAAGTCTACTTTTCTTCTTTAGCTTCTCCAGCCTTTCCTCCTCAAGAAGCTCTTCAGCAGTCATCTTCCTTTTTCCTTTAGGATCTGAGGAAGATTCAGTATTTGGGGATTTTGGCTTAGGGGATTCAGGTTGGGGAGAGAGGGGTTGAACTTGTGGTGCTTGTTGTGTTTGAGAGAGAGAGGGGTTTTGAGGAAGTCCTTATTGTTTATCTTAGAGGCTAAGTCAAGAATAGCCTCTGTGATTAGCAGATCATCAGAGAAAGATGATAGTTCAATTATTCCTTCCGCAACATGAATTTTTGCTTCGGAAAAGATTGGAATTTCACTTCCTGTCCCAATTGTGTCAGTTCCTGGGCCATAAGTCCTTATTTCCCTTCGAAGTCAATCTCAGGTTTAATAAGGACCTTGGGTTGACTAACTTCCTTCTCAGAGGTATGTGGTGTACTCAACCTTTGAAGCTCTTCAGCTCCAAAGTAGGCAATTGCAACATTAGGGGAGGGTAAAAAGGGAGGAGCTTATCAGAAATTTGGTTAAGAACCTATTTAGGTCAATAAGCATCTTTGGGTCCACTTGAATTGTAATGGGAGGAGGCTGAGGGAAGATAGTTGTAGGGTGTTGTTGTGTAGGGTAATATGAAAATAGGGAGGTTGTGATGGCCAAACTTGGTTCCTCATGTCTTTGTTTCTGTATATTCTCCCTCTTTTTGGTAGCATCATCTTGAGAAGTAGATAAGCTAGAGGAAAAACTTAAAGAAACTTGAATTGGTACGTGGTCAACATACTTCTCAATCTGTTTCTTAGCTAGTTGAACATTGAGATTTTTAATCTCAAGTTACTGAGTGGCAGAGCTATCCTCTAAAGTCTTAACCTTTGATTCCAGGTTTGAGACTTTAGATAGTAGGTCTTTGATGGTAAGTTGCAGACTTCCCTCATCTTCTTTTGAAGAAATACGGGGAGATGAGATAACATACCTAGTATGTTCATCATCATCACCAGATGTGGTTTCTTGGCACCCTAGTTTCCCTTGCATGCTAATGTCTCTTTCAGAGGCATCAAGTGGCAAGGTTGCCGTAGACTCAGTCTCACTGATGTTACCACTGTCCTGAGAGTCCAATGAGATACCCTAAGTAGTGGCAGCTGAGTCTACATGAGTCCCCTTCACACCTGTGGGACTCACCTCAGTTTGGTCTAACTGATGTGGGATAGAAATCAGAGGTTCTTTAGGGCTCAGTTGATCTGGAGAGTGGTGTGGTAGATCAACATCACGACCCTGATGAAACATGAGATCCTCATCAGATCGGGTTAATAAGTCAATAAAGGATACAGATGTAAGTGTCCTCCAAATCAGACTTGGGAAATTCAGTAGGGGCGCCTTCATCATGAATCTCCAGATGCTCTCTGATGGTTCTTTCACTAATAACAAGATCCCGCCTGCAGATTCTCGTTCTAATGACCCTTTCTCCATTAAGCATGTCACTTTGACCATTGGCCCAGAATTTGGCCATGTGGTTCGAGTAGATAGTGGGGTTAATAGTGGGGACGGTGAAGTATGTCGATTGTGTCGGAAATTGGATGATTGGGGCAAAGTCAGCATCCTTATAAGAATCAAGAATTGTGACCTGGTTATGTTGAGTATTCAAGGCCATTGTTTATGAAAGTACTATGGGATTGATGGAATTTGAGAGAGAGTATAGAAGAAAATAGTGGAAATTTGGGGCTTTTGTGAGGATAAAGAAATTAAGGAAAGAAAGTCGGAAGTTTTTAAATTTGGGGTAAAAGATCAAACCGATAAGGTGAAAAGGCAGCTTAGGTTTGACTTGAAAGTGGCGGTAAGTTAAAAGATCACTTAAAATATTTCGACAATCGTCGGTAAAATTTTACCTTTTACAGAGTGGGGCTCAAAGATTTCCGTTACACAGAAAAGTTTTTTTTCGAGAGTAAAATTGCTTCCTGGAGAAAACCTTTGGGTCTCTCAGTATTGTCTTCCGAAGCCACTTTTACTTCCGAAGGCAAATCATGTCACAGGGACAAATTTGCTTCCGAGAGTAAAATGGTCTTTCGAAAGAAGAAGTTTTATAAGCTTCGGAAGTAAATATGCTCTATGATCAAGTTTTCTTACGAGGCTCAAAACGCTTCGGAAGTGAATACTTATGTAGAGGAATTTGCCTTCGGAAGATCTATAAAGATATCTTCCAAGGGTAAATTTTACTTCGGAAAAATTTATACTTAGAAATTTACAAGAAAAACCTTTTGTAACAGGGCTTAGATTGTATGAAGACAACAAAACACAAATAAAAAAGGTTTTCAAGAGAGATGAACTAGTCAATATTTATCATCCCAATAGTTGTGATTAAATACTTAAATCTTTGTTTATCAAAAGCTTTGGTGAACAGGTCAGCATATTATTCATTTGAATCAACTTTGACTAGTTTGATCAAGTGTTCTCATGAATATCTCGAATTAAATGGTACCTGATGTCGATGTGCTTTGTCTTGGAGTGCTTGACTTGATTTTCTGTTATAGAAATTGCACTCTTGTTGTCTATGTGGATAGGAGTCTTCATAAAGTTGAAACCATAGTCTAACATCTGATTTTGAATCCATAGCAACTGAGCACAACAACTTGCAGCAGCAATGTATTCAGCTTTAGCAGTTGATGTAGAGACACATGATTGCTTCTTGCATTGCCAGGAGATGATCCTTCCACCAAGAAATTGACATCCACTTGGTGTAGATTTCTTGTTGATGTTGCAGCCACCATAATCACTGTTAGTGTAGCTGTAGAGATTGAAGTCTTTATTCCAAGGATACTAGAGACCCAGCTTGGGAGCTCATTTGAGGTATCTAAGAATTCTTTTCACAGCAATTAGGTGAGACACCTTTGGAGTAGCCTGATATCTTGCACTGCAAACATGATATCAAGTCTACTTGCTATGAGACAAATCAGAGATCCTATAATTGCCCTGTACTGATGCTGATCAGTATCCTCCCCCTCAGAGTCTGGACAAAGATTGTGTTTTTGGGGTATGCGTGTCTTGGCTGGCTTACAATCTTTCATCTCAAATCTTTCTATGATATCCTTGACTTATTTAGATTGATTTATGAAGAACCCTTCTTCCATCTGCTTCACTTGAATTCCAAGGAAGAAAAACATCTTTCTCATGGAACTCATTTAAAACTTCTTCTTCATAATGCTTTGAAAGTCTTTGCACATTTGGTCATTTGAGGAACCAAATATGATGTCATCAACATAGACTTGAACAAGCAAAATGTCCTTCCTAGACTTCTTTATGAACAATGTTTTGTCTATTGTGCCTCTGGTATAGCCATGCTTCAAAAGAAATTGAGACTGGTACAGCCCATAAAGAGCTTTATTCAATTTGCACACATAGTTGGGTACTGTGGGTCTTCAAATCCTGGTGGCTAACACACATAGACTTCTCTGTCGATATCCCCATACGAAAATGCACATTTGACATCAAGTTGGTAAACTATAAAGTTCTTGGATGCTGCATGAGCAAGGAAGATTTTCATAGCCTCAAGTCTTGCAACAAGTGTAAAGATATTAGTGTAATCTATCACTTCCTCCTGTGTGTATCCTTGAACTACAAGTCTTGCTTTGTTCTTGATAATTAAACCTCTATCGTCTCTTTTATTTCTGAACACCCACTTAGTGCCAATGGGGACTTGACCAGGTGGTAGTGGACATAGGTTCCATACCTTTTGTCTCTTGAATTGAAGCAACTCCTCTTGCATTGATTCAACCCAATTATAGCTCTTGAGAGCTTCTTCAACCTTTTTTGGTTCCATTTAAGAAAGAAAGCATGAGTACAAGCAGACATTCCCATTATGGGTCTGATTTCTTGTTCACGCGCCTTTTGAGACATCCCCAATGATGTTTTCAGCTGGATGAGTGTTGTGGATTCTGAGCCTGGGAATCACATCTAGTTATATAGATAGATCCAAGCTAGAGAAATTTTGCTCAGGATTTTGAGTATCATTTCTTACTGCTGTCTCACACTCATTCAATAAGGACTCATTGAATGAATGTGTGACAGTATCAGTGATATTTTACCATGAAGAAGCATCAACAGTTGCCTGTTCCTCCAGAATACTGTCTTCATTAGCTTGTTGTTGAGTGATGGAGTTATCAGCTGATGAGCAGTTTGCTGACAACTTGTTGAAGCCCCACTATTTCCTAAGATGTTCAAGCTTTCGAGAGTTCCAGTAGTGGGAGCTTGATCTTCATGATCTATTGGAGAACTTGGAATAGGTCTAGGTAACTCAAACAGTTGATCATCATATGAGTCATTTTGAGTTCCTGTTCCAGCTGAAACATTCTCACAAGATGGTTTAGAATAGTTTGGAAACAATTCTAAGTAAAAAATGTAATCAGGGCCATTCCCCTTAACACAAGAAGTGTGCTCATTGACAACAATGTTAGATGATTCCTCAAATTATTGATTTTTGATGTTATATACTCTATAAGCAATAGATTTTGAGGAATATACAACAAAGATAGCATCATCCGATTTTTCAGCAAATTTTGCCAAATTATCTTTTGTGTTAAGTATGGTACACCTGCTGCCAAAGGACCTAAGAAAGCCAATGAATGGTGGCCTCTTGTTCCATAGCTCATAAGGGGCTTTTCCATGGAGCTTAACAATGAGAACCCTGTTCTGCTTATAGCATGCAGTGCTGACTGCCTCTACCTAGAAAGTTAGAGGCACGTTTGAATCAGCTAACATAGTTCTTGCAGCCTCAATAAGTGTCCTGTTTCTCCTCTCAGCAACATCATTTTGTTGAGGAGTTCAGGAGCACTATATTGTCTAGCAATCCCTTTTGAGTTATAGAATGAGTCAAGAACTTGATTCTTAAACTCAGTCCCTTTATCACTTCTGATAATTTTTACCTTATGATCTATTTGATTTTCTATTTTAAGAATAAAAGATTTTAAAGTTTTAGCAGTGTCTTCTTTAGTCCTTAAAAAAATACCCATGTAAATCTTGTAAAATCATCAACTATCACAAGGCAGTATGATTTCCTTCCAATGCTCATTATACTTGTAGGACCAAATAGATCCATGTGCAATAAGTGTAATGGAGTGGTGATGGAGTTAACTTCTTTGGAATTGTGAGATAACTTGTGTTGCTTCTCTTTCAGACAGGCAACACAGTTATCTTTACAGAAAAATTCCTTTTTAGGCACATCATGTACCAAGTTATTTTTAACCAATTTATTCATGGTTTTAAAATTAGCATGACACATTCTTTTATGCCACAAAGTTGACTCATCATCATTAGCTTTGGAAAGAAAGCATGATACTTCACCTAGTGGGGAAGCATTGTTCATATCCAGCTTGTACATATGCCCTTTCCTGGGAGATCTAAAAAGCACCAATTCCTGAGGAATTATCATCCCGGGTTTGAGGATAATACACTCATGTTCTGTGAAAAGCATCTGATGTTTTTGGTCACAGAATTAAGAAACACTTAAAAGATTGTGTTCAAGCTGTTTGACAAAGTTTACTTTGTCAACTTTCAACTTACCATTGGATTCACTACCTCTACCAGAAATGTATCCTCCGACTTCACCTCCAAAATGACCAGGACCTCTATCAAAATGTTCAAACTATTGAAGGAGAGATCTATTCCTTATCATGTGCCTGGAGCATCCACTGTCTACAATCCAAGCATTTCCATTTTTGTCATGTGGATGTCCTTGCACATAAGGTGAAATGAGTAGTTACTATTGGAAACCCAAGCCTTATTGGTATTGGGCTCTTACAATGTAGATGAGATAATTGAACCAAAATGTATGCATGGAGGTTCAATTATGGTTTGTGAAGAAGAGGTTTCAGCTGCAGCATCTTTTCTAATCTTCCATTCCATCCCATGGTTGATCTGTGTAGATGAGCCTGTGGAGGCTTGAGCAGTATTACTTGCTTCCGAGGCTTTTTTCTTATCGAAAGAAGTTGTTACCACCCTTTTCTTTCGAAGCGGTCTTCTTCTCGAAAGGTTTCAAAAGATTTCTTTTGTTTCTTTGTTTCCTCTTAGGCTTGTCTTCCGAAGCTATTTTCCTTTTGGAAGAATGTGTTTCTTCCGAAAGCAACTTGGCTTCGGAAACAAGCTTTCCTTTTCTTGACACTTGAACCATATGGTAAGGTCCAAATGTGAAACCATCCTTGACTCCTTCTTTCTTAGCATTGTTTGCATAATGTGTGCTTACTGGATTGTAGTAACAATCTTTAGCCATGTGGTTATGCAGACCACACATTATGCACTCAATGTTATTCTTGATGGGGCATGGGGGCTGTTGTTTCTTGCACTTCTTTTCATCTTCAACAGTCTTCCCCTTCAACTTTTGATCCTTCAACTGGATAGAAGTGTTGGTACTACACTTCTTTCCTGGATCAGAATTTCCAACCACTTGGAATCCAGCCGAGATGAACACACCCTTTTGCTTTAGGTCTATTTTCAACTTTGACTCAGCCACCTTCTTGGTAGTTTTCCTTGCTGGCTTGAGTTTGTTCTTTCTTTCTTTGGTGGTTAAGGATTAATCATCAGCTGTATGGATGAGGTTTTCTACCTTATCCTTCCCTATGGTGGTCATCATTGTTGCATCATTCTTCTGCTCATTGAGTTGTGGGTCAGCAGTTGGAACCTTTTGCTCATTAGTACCACATCTTGGCTGTCTAACAGACACATAAACGTGTGGTGGAACAATTTCATTGGTTCCCAACCGACTTTTGTTTTGATAACACACCTTTGAGTGGGAGGATGATGTAATGATGGTGTTGAAGTTATGCTCTTCAATGGCGTACTTCTTTGTTTTAACCTCAGCTATTACTAGCTGGGCTTGAGCCTCAGTTAACTTTGAAATTAAATTCTTTATTTGAACCATGTAGTTTGAGTGTTCATGTTTTAAAGAGGATACAGTTTTCTCTAACTCTTCAATTTTGAGTTTGTAGTCAGATTCTTCTCTCTTATAATCAGATTTTAATATATTTAAGGATTCAATATCAGATTTAACTTCCATGTTATAGTCCTGATATAGTTTAACCTTAGTAATACAAGCTGGAGTATAGAGATGTTCATATACCTTACTGTCTTCAGTTCCAGCCATGAGAGCTTGAGCAGGAGTGACATCTTGCACCATAAAGCTCAAATCAACTTCTTGAGCAACAGCTATAGTTTGTTGTACAATTGACTTGGCAGCAGATTTTGGTGTAGCAGGATGTTGGGAGGCTTGAGGGGCTCCAAGATTGGATTTAGGAGCATTACATTTCCTTACAAAGTGACCAAGTTGATTGCAGTTGTAACACTTCACCTTTGATTTGTCAAACCCAAATTTTTTGTTGGTTGAGTTCTAAAAGAACTGCCTTCCAGTTCTCTTAAAAAACTTCTTTGCTCTATAGGTTAAAAGAGCAATCTGTTGGACAATGTGATGTAGGGTCTAGAACAGTATGATGGTTGTTGGGGGTAGTTGGGGCTGGGGAGTTCTTGAACCTTTAGCAGCATGTAGAGCATTGCTGACAGGAAGGTTTGAGCTTCTATTCATCTGATGGCCTTTCTGAGCTTCCATCTCCATACGGTATCCATCAAGGATTCCATATAGTTCAGTCATGGTGAGAGTGTTGAGATTCTCAGTTCTCTTGATTGAGACATAGTAAAAAGTCTGTTCATGAGGAAGTGCACTCATGAATTTCCTCACTATGTCTCTTTTCTCAAGAGTTACTCACATAGACTGAAGAGAAGAGATTAAGTCCATGTACCTAAAGTATTGCTGACTCAGGGTCTCACCAGCAATGTGTGTGAAGTTCTCAAATTGCTGTTTCAGTACATCTTTCTTGGACTCTTTGTAATTAGTAGAACCAGAGTACATCAATATCAAAGCATCAAATAGATCTTTAGCAGTCTCACAGTGCTGAAAGCCTACCATTATGGAGTTTGGTATGGCTGTAAGTAGCACAGTCATGGCTTTGCAGTCAATGTCCATCTACTTGAAGTCTTCGTCAGAGTAGTATTCAACAGTTTTCTCAAACATGGCACCATTACCAGCCGAAGATTCCACCTTTGGCTTATAAGGACCGTGAGTGACTGACCTCCACATTCGGCTATCTTGATACTTGATGAAACCTTCAATACATTTGCACCAGGCTTTGAAATTATCAGGAGTGATAATTGGAACCTTGGTCATGTTTCCCATCTCAGACTTAGTAGACTTTTGGTTAAGGGCCATTTGAGTGAAGTTAGTGATAGTGATAAAAGAAGGATGATTTGGGATGGTTAGATAAAACAAGGAAGAATAAGTTCTTCCGAAGCCATTTAAGCTTCAGAAGAATAAACTTCTTCCAAGACTTTTGCAAGTCTTCATGACTTCTTTCTTTGGAAGACTTTGTCTTTGATCTTCTAAGTGCTTATACTTCAAAAGGAGAACTACTTAGTCTCGGAAGACTGAGTTCTACCTTCGGAAGTTCTTCATACTTGTGCTTCGAAAGATCTTCAACTTGTATTCGGAAGAGAAGCTTTCTCTTCGGAAGACTTCTTTAGTTGTACTTCAAAATCTTCTAAGTGTTGTTTTGGTTGCACCAGCCTCATATTATCCACATATGATCCAACAGTCCTTGACCCCAAAGATGGTGGAAGCATTGGTGTGTGCACAGGATTGGCTACGTGCTTCCAATAGTAGAATTAAGATTAAAGATACTTCACTTGAAATTGAGAATATGGAAGCAAAAGGTTTGTAATAAACTGTTAATTTTCATTCCAATTTATGTATGTTTTTTTAATATGTTCTTTTATGTTATATCATAGGTTTGAAAGAATTAGCCTCGAAACAACCCACCATTGTTATTGATGAAACAGTTGATGAAACATTTGAAGTTGCTTAAGATATGTATATCCGTATATGATATTATATATTTTTTTGTATATATAATATATAGTTTTATTACTACTCTAAGAGTATGAATACATTTATAGTTTTAATATGTATATGTTATATATATATATATATATATATATATATATATATATATATATATATATATATCACTGATGTAAGAGTAGTATCATGATTTGGTGACTAACAACCCACTATTTGAGCACTTTTCTATTGTATTATGCCAAGCTAAAGCATAGTGATATTTCTATTTTACACATTAATTCTTCATATAGGTTTCAAGCTAAAGCTGCTTGCACTAGAGAAGAGAAAGTATCATGATTTGGTGATTAAATTATTACATATTCATCACCATTATCTTATATAGTATGGTAGTTTTAATATTTTATTATGATGGTTTTATATATATTATGTTTTTTATTTCAGGAACTTAGCCTTATTAAAAGTGGTTTTAATATATAGTTATGATGGTTTAACTTTTGTATCATGAACTTTGGTCTTTATAGTATTTTCATGAAACTTTCAATGTGTAATTTTGTATTCTGTTGGTGTTAAAACATTTTTGTTTTTCCTTGTTTTTAGATTTTCTCCATGAGCTTTTGTTATTTGTTATGTAGTACTTGTAATGGTTTAAGTATCTAGTTAATTCAAACTTTGAGAATTGAGATGGTTTTATTTAATTGTTGATAATCTGAACATATTATCAAAATACAAGGAATTGAAATGGTTGCACTTATCTGTTGTTAATCTGCAACATGTTACACAGATGTGAATTTTCAGATATCCAATTAACTATCCAAATTCGTATCCAGAAATTTGGATATTCAAAATTTAGATATCAAAATTTTCGGATACGGATTCGGATAGTGAAAAAAACAAGTGTCTCATGTACCGGTTCTTAGGACTAAGACTTGTAATAATTGTAAAATACTTGAGAGCAATATATATCATTCTTGAAAACCACTCTCTTTGTTCTGCTTGTGCTATTTACTTTTTTTCTTTGTTTCATTTGCCCGTTCCCTATTTGATCTGCTAAGCGTTGTTTGTTCTCTCCAATCTTGTGAAATTGTTGCATTACCTTTAACCGGTCCTACACATACATTACCCGAGCTAGTTATATTTATGTAATAATTGGTTCAGTTCATGGTTACCCTTTGTTTACAATAATGTAATATATTTAGCAAGATTAAAACAATTCAAGAAAACAGTTACTAACATTATATTATTTTACATTACATTAAAATGATATCGCAAGAATACATCATATTATAATAACATTACATAATTTACATGACATTACTAATCACTAACATTACATAAAATAATACGTAATTATTAACTACTAATTACAACATGAGAATATTTTAAGTAATATGATGTAATTAAACTAACGTATTTGTTACATTAACAAAAAAATATAAGTTGTGATACTAACATGACTTTTGTTACTTTAAGATTTTACAGTACATTACAATATTTTACATTACATTGCAACGACATTATTTACATAAATTACGTGCTATTACGCTACATTATAATTAGATTATACATTTTATATTAGATTTTAATCTTAGTGTGACGTAATGTAAGAAATACAACATTTTGTTATGGTTGATGTTAATAATCTCATTGGATGCTAAATGCTCTTACACTGTTACAACAAATTACATCGCTAGTCACTAACATTACATTACTTTTAATGTTAATGAAAGGATGATATACACACTAAAATTACATTATATTACGGTATTTTACTTCACTTTACAATATCATACATGTGTGGCAACTAAAATATATTACTTTGCTAGTTTCTAATATATATTACATTAAAATTATAATACCTTACATTAAAGTAGGAAAATGGTATTAACCACCAAATAGTACGGATGTGCGAGAAAAATAAATAAACACACCGTAATCAAAATAACCAACGCAACCAAAGCGAAAAACTTGAATCAAATTAAAAACCAACGGTATTAGGCAATGTTTTTGTTAAGAAAAACTAGCTTTTTGGTGTGGTGTTTTGTTTGTAACAAAAAATTAAAAAACCGATCCAAAATCACACAACCAAACTCGTACTTTTGGGGTTTATTCATACACTTATAAACCGAATAGTTTTAAAAATCGAACGGTTGTATAAAACAAAAACCAAAATATTTGTTTTTGTTTCGGTTTGAGACCAAAACCAAACCAAACAGACCAAACACGCCCTTACTAATTAAAAAATTAATATAAACATAAATAATATCAATATATCACTATAGTTGAAATAAAGCAATTGCACTAACTAACCGCTACATTAATTAGTATCTCAAACCTTATTATATTAACATGTTTTATAATTAAAATAATGACATGACAAATTATCTTAAACTTGATTTTAATTAGAAACAATGACAGAAAATGTATTTAAAGGAATTAAGAATTTTATTAAATAGATTATAGAGTACGGTTGATTTGGTGGTTGTTATAATGAAAAGAGTAATAAATTGAAATTTACAAAGCATTAAATAAGATGACAAAAATACGTTATTGCCCTACTGCATTCAAAACTAAGTATTAAAGGTATTAAAATATTTATATATTTAGAGCCATTAGATTAAATTGTTTAGAAAGTAATCTATGGCTAAGAAAAAGTTAAAAGGTAACTACAAATAGGGTGATTTTTCATTTGAACCACACTATATATATATATATATATATATATAGGGGGTGATTCCTAAAAAAACTATGAGTTATAAGAAAAGCATAAAAACCGCCTTGAAACCATTGATTAATTATGATCAATGGCTAAGATTAAAAATGGCATAATTGTAATTACGTAGTAAAACATTTGATAGATTTTAATAGAATAGGGGCAAAATAGGAAAAAAACATACAATCTTTAAAAAGTAACTGCTAACTCTATTCAATTATCATAAATGTAACAATGGTTACATATACATAACATGTTATTTTTTACTACATACGTATATGTAACACGAGCTATGAATTTAAATTTGTAAGAAATCTAATAATTTTACATAATTCAGACAAAAGTACGTATATGTAAACAATAAGAAAACAAACAATAACAACATGTTAACTGATACATCAAAATGCTAAAACTTATGTAAACAATAAAAAAAACACTATATGACAGTATGTTCATTGGTACATTAAAATGGTCAAACTTACGTATATGTAAACAATCATAAAAAATATGTTTTCAACATCTGTTTCATTAACCTCATGCCACTTACATGTACGTAATCAAATATCCAAAAAGCAAAATGGATTCATGTTCAGAAACAATAACTAAATAGAAATTAAGCAATACCTTGACTTTCAATACCAGTAAGATATATAACTCCATCTGGTTGTATCAAATTGGATGGGATAAGTATTGTCGAATTGTCTATTTCTAATTCATCTTTGGTGTCTGGACCATCAATCTGATTGATCTCCGTTTCAAGAGTTACATGAGCAAACAGGTCAATTCTCATATCACTTACAGTAAGCATAACACTAAAAGAATTATGGCTATCCATCCAAAATGCGGGAAGCCGAAATTTAGAAAAAAACAAAGATTGAATCGTTTAATGAATAGAAAATTTTAAAGATACCATCACCTTCTTGAATATGAGAATGCTATATATTATTGAAATTTTCTTGAAAGTCACTATGCAGTAACGATTGAAATGGAAAGCAACAATGGTGGAAATTTTTGATTGGGTGAAGAACAAAAAAGATCGATAAATTTATTTGTTTGAAGTGGTTTGATGATTTGTTCAATAATGGAGAGAAAAATCAAGGACTTAGTCAAGGATGATTAATTACCAAAAATACATTATATATACAATTACTAAAACACCCTTTAAAAATAATAAATGTAAATAAATAATAGAAACTTTTGATTGGTTAAAATTGGTTTTCTTGGTTTTTTTAAAACTACTTGGTTTTCTTAGGATCCCTCATCTATATATATATATGTGTGTGTGTGTGTGTGTGTGTGTGTAAGATAAGCATCAAATATTAACCCTCTATTATTACAATAACCGTATTAAATTTTAAAATCAATCAAATTATTATTTTTTTTGTTGGAATAAATCATTATACATATACAACGTTATGTTTTTTTATGTATATGTGTAAATTCACATGTATAAAAAGTTACGACAGGTATAAGTTACTTACATCTGGTAAATATTTACAGATGTAACTGTAACTTATAGTAGTCGTAACTTTTTTACGCTTATAAATTTAGACATATACATAAAAAATATATTTTTGTATATGTGTAGTAATTTTATTCCAACAAAAAATGTTTTTGATTGATTTTCAAAAGTTAACACGGTTATAAAAAATAATAGAATGTTAACATTTGATCCTTGTATTTTGTGTGTGCGTGTGTGTGCGTGTGTGTGTGTGTATATAGGGGAGGGTTCTTGAGAAAACCAATAGTTATGTGAAAACCAAAGAAAATCATGGAAGCCAATAACATAATTCATAATTTTTTTGTTATTTTAATTGTTAAGATGTTATTTAAGTATTTAGTACAAATATTTTGAGCATACATACGAGAATGAAGAGTCTTACGTGTACGTAACACTATGTCGAATGAAAAATGGTTACGTATACGTAACCTATGTGTGACATATATGGAAAACCAAGCTACGGTTTTCATTTGATCGATATTTTTATTTTTATATACTCACACATATATATAGAGGGTGGTGATAAAAAAATTTATATTTATGAGACCGTTTTTATTGGTTTTCTCTAGTTTTCTCATAACTTTGTGGTTTTCTTAGGATCCCTCCTATATATATATATATATATGTATATGTTGGGCGTAGGAAAAATTTATTTGCTACCTTTGAAAAACTTAAACCACTCAAGTCTGTAGTGATCTATATTTTTTATAAACCAAGACAAAAAGTAATTATGAATTGGTAGATTTTTATTTTAGATTTATATACTTACAACAAGTGTTGGGGAGGAGCGTATTTATTTATGAATTTGATAATATTTCAAAACCTAAGTATATTGCTACTTCTAAGAGTTGTTATTGATAGACCTTTAATAGGTGATTATTACAAAAAATGTGTTAATGATGATGGATTAGTGTTAAAACTGAGTTGATATTGGTCTTTAGTACCGAAAGAAACAAGTTACTATGATGAGTTGGTTGATACTAAAGTAATGTGTTTACTGCTTAAGTTGTATTCACGTTAAAGATAGTTACTACCAACAAAGGAATTGATGTTTATTCTTGTGTTTCAATTAGGGTTGGGATTGTATTTAGTTAATGAGTAAATGGTTGAGAAAAAAGCTACAAATCTAGTCTCAAGGGAATAGAAGACTTAACTTTTCATCTCACATGGTTGATATTTATTGGGGTTTGCTTTTTTCTTTTTTTAGGCTGCCTCTAGCAATTGAAAAAATAATTTTGACCTCAATAATTATTTATTATAACTTAGTGCTTGAAGTTTTGAACCGAATTATGTGACCGGTTTCTTTTATTATATAATCATCCTTCATGTCAGGGACTTGTAGACTTTATGTTTTTCTACTTACCAACGCTATTTTTTTCTTATTTTCTTAAATGATTATAGTTATTTTCTAGTGCTTGTTGCACTTCATTTCCTTCGAGTGATTATAGTTATTAGTATAAAACCTTTCAATGTAATAGTTAATATGTTACATCTTCATAGTTGCATTTTTTCTTTTATATTGTAACTTGCAAATTTCTAGTCAAATCGACAAACAACTTGAAGAATACTTTATTTTATTACTTTCTTGTTTTTTACTATATTGTGTGAATTGTTACATGTGATTATAGATATCTCGCACCTATTAATAATCCTCTCAGAATTTGCTATCTTCTAAACATGTATCGATCCAATAAGTGGTATAAGAGTATTAGTTCTAGATTTGATTGATTTAACCATCATCAAATCGTATGACTAATTTGCGCCAACTATGAACCTAGTACCAACCGAGAACGGGTTCTTGTTGAATACTTCACACCAGCCAAGAACTAGTACTTACTGATTACTTCATACCAGCCGAAAACAGGTTCTGGCCGAATACTTGAAGGCTGGCCTGAGTACCGTCTAATACAAAAACCCTACTACTCGGCTTAAACACACTACTATTCTTTACTAACAATTACAGATTGAAACACGCTATTCTATTGTTCATACATTTAAGCCATTGCTCTATCATACAACCCCATAAAATCATAATTTATATTCTAAAAGTGCTGCCTTTTTGTTGTATATATATATCTAGTGTAAAGCAAAAATTTGAGTATGTATTTCAGCCTAAACAATATAAAACCATAATAGGGGCATCTAGAACTCACCTAGAACATTTGATCCTTGGATTCCAAGGGATACAAAACCCTAGTTTTTTCTACTTGAAATTTCTACTCTATTCCCTCCTTGTTCGAAAACCACAACTGAATAGCTATACGTGATAGAAAGATCATACACACCGAACCTTACCTTTAATTGTTGGATGAGACACGATCAAATAATGGTTTTTCCTTGTTCTTCTTCCTCAAAAACTAGGAAAAGATATTTTTTGGGGGTGCGGTTGTAATTGGTCAAGGGGAAAGAATTAGGGTGTAACCTCCCCCTTTAATTGTGATTGAATCTCCATTTTTGCATTCCACCCCTAACTTCCCATTTTTATATGTGAACCCGAATTTATTTCTTTTCGTACAATGTTACACAAAACCTTAAATTTTGGAATGTTACATCAAGAAATACATTATTGCAAAAGAGCTTATGGGATGCTCTCAAGGAAGATATGAACATAAGACATGATGGAATACAAAAGCGATGCGTTGAAGCATAAGTTCAAAAACTTCAGCTTCAATAAAAGTGAAACTAAAACTCCTACATATATCATATTTCTGTCATTCCAAAAAAGAATATATTAGAATTCTTGAATTGGTGGATGCATTGCAAGATGCGGGTGTGAAGATTGATAACAATGGCATTATAAGAAAGGTAATGAGGTTTGTGCAATTGCTATTAGAAGAACAAAGAATTTGAAGACACTTTAACTTAAGGAGCTTTATGGAATGATGAGTGCATATCGGATGAAGATAGATTCCAAAGACCTAGTTGTCCCTAACCATTCAAGATCAAGATTTACTTGCCCCCATCAATCAGTCAACTTTTGTTTATCATTAGCTTTCCTACCTACAAACTCTAATCAAGTATTCGGAAGAAGATCTCAAGAAGATTGATATTAGTGAAAAGTCTCTCTAGATACTACAAATGGCCATTCCCAACTACATGTTTTATAGCTTTAAGAATGCATTACTACAAAGAGCTTGTGGGATGTTATCAAGGGAAGATATAATGGAACTAAAGACATAAAGGAATCTAAAAGGGACGTGTTGAAGCAAAAGCTTGTAAGCTCAGCTTCATCAAATGTGAAATATGACTACTACATATCTTGGATTTCCTAAATTGATGGATACATTGCAAGATGCAGGGGTGAAGATCGATAACAATGACATCATAAAAGAAAGTTCATGAGGTCTACACATTACTATTAAAAACATAAATCTGAAGACACTTCTGCTTGAGGAGTTATATATAATGATAAGATTCTATAAGATAAAGATAGATGCTAGAGAACAAACTATCTCCAGCCATACAAGATCTGCATCTTTCCCTTGCCCCCATTAATCAGTAAGCTCCTATTAATCATCCGATTTCCTACCAACAAACTCTAGTAATCTTACATCAAGTTCCTTAGATAAGATATACTGAATCACCATCTGGAAGCTTAACTCTAACTTTACTCTTTGAGAGTTGCAAGTCAACATCACACTCTTCCTCTTCTAGTTCCAGCCACTCACATAAGTTTTTGCAACTCAAGAAACAAACTTCCTTTAGCTTTCTAAAGAAGATGTTGAGTATATCCATCCTGATGATCTTGAAGATATAAATATTAACCACGAGATAACTATGATCTCCTTTAGAGGTAAGCAATTTAACAAAGAACTGAAAAAAAGGTTCTACTATCACCCTTTAAGTGGTAACTAATAAGTTCTATCCGATTATTGCTTATTAGCCATATAATTCAACATCTATTTTCGTCATACCAACATTGCTGTGATTTTTATAAATTCATCACTAAGGAACAAAACTATGAGGAACAAAACAATGTTCCTACAATCACAGCTTGAACTGGTGTAACCACATGAGAGGAACATTAAGAAGCTAAAAATAGGTTGGCTCACATAAACAATATTAACTGTGTTTTTTTTATATATGGGACCTTGATAAAAAAAAAAGGGTTGTTGGATTTTAATAATCTCAACTTTCATTTATCGGCCGGGATTAATCTCAACTCAAGAAATGTTTACAGACACTCTTAACTTTAAGTTTATTTTCTTTCAACGAGCCCTAACTAACTGAGAGTTAACACCGTTAGTTTTTCGATAACATGGACTGTTTTTACGGCCAAAACGCTAAGCAGAAATTTGAAATCAATCATCTGGTCCATCAATCTGAAACTTCCGCACCCAAAAACCCGTCAATCTCCACCTTCTGATCTAAACCACTTAACTCATTCGAGATAGATTTCAACTAACGTTAGAGGCTAGACACCAAAAAAACGGACTTGATGGAGGTTGGGCCGCGGCTTAGTTGAAAAATGACTCAATGTTGGCCACATTTTATCAAAAAAACTAACGGCTGTTAACTCTCAGTTAGTAGGGGATCGTTGAAAGAAAATAAATTAAAAGTTGAGATTATCTGCAAACATTTCCTGAGTTGGGATTAATCCCGATCAATAAATGAAACTTGGTATTATTAAAATCTAATAACCCTAAAAAAAATGCTTGAAGTTCCTTAAGAAGAAAACATAGACAAGCAAAACAAGAACAAGAAAAATTCGAAAAACGTAGTTTTAATCTTAAGAATTCATACTAGTTGTCGATTTAAATATAATTTATGATGCTAATAACAATTGAAATTGCAACAGAAGAGTGTTCAACCGTCAAAACCCTTGCTCATATTATTCGTGGGCAATCCTTAATGTTATCTCAAACAAGCCCAAAATCATATTCTTCAAATTAATTAAACAAAAAGGTCTATGCAGAGAGTGATCCAAATTCTAACAAAGCTTCTAGCAAACGGCCCGTCAAACCACCACATTCTTCTTCATCTTATTATCCCTCAAATTAAAACACACAATCAGATGGGAGCTATATGTGAATGGGCTTGTCATAAGTGGCCATGGCAGCCTCCTTCACAGCTTCACTCAATGTAGGATGAGCATGGCACGTGCGTGCGATATCCTCACTTGAAGCGTCGTAAGTTAAAGCCAAACTAGCCTCATGGATCAGCTCTCCAGCGTTTGAGCACATTATGTGAACCCCTAACACCTTATCCGTCTCCTTTTCTGCTATTATCTTCACCATTCCATCAGCATCATCGATCGACTTGGCCCTGCTGTTTCCCAACATCGGAAACTTCCCAACAGTGTATGCAATTCCAAGCTCCTTAACCTGCTCCTCTGTTTTCCCTACAGACGCCACCTCGGGATGCGTGTAAACAACACCAGGTACCTTATCATAGTCTACATGCCCTTCCTTCCCTGCAATGAATTCCACACAAGCAATACCATCTTCTTCAGCTTTGTGAGCCAACATAGGCCCTGGAATGACATCACCAATGGCAAAAACGCCCTTTACATTTGTCGAGAATCTTGAATCTACAGGGATTCGACCGATTTTGTCGGTTTCAACACCGATATTCTCTAAACCAAGTCCAGATGTAAAGGGGCTCCTACCCGCGGAGACAAGAACAACATCAGCCTCGAGTACAGATTGATCACCACCAGCTGAGGGTTCAATGGTCAGTTTGATAATGTCGGTAGAAGTGTCAACCGCAACCACTTTAGTTTTGAGCATGAACTTCATTTTTTGTTTCTCGAGGGAGCGTTGAAATTGCTTGCGGATCTCACCGTCCATTGTTGGGACAATGTTCGGCGCGAATTCCACAACCGTGACCTCTGAGCCAAGACGAGCCCACACAGAGCCCATCTCCAAGCCAATGTATCCAGCCCCAATGACAATCAGTTTCTTGGGAATTTCTGTTAAAGCTAGAGCTCCAGTTGATGATACGATCCTCTTTTCATCAATGGTGATCCCAGGTAGTCCTTTGACATCAGAACCGGTGGCAATTATGATGTTCTTGCCTTTGACTACAGTGTTGCCGCCATCAATGGTGTCAACAGAAACTTCAGAAGGAGAGACAAACTTCCCATGGCCCTTGACATAAGTCACTTTGTTTTTCTTGAAAAGGCTTTCGACACCTTTTGTGAGAGTCAATACAGCTTTATCTTTTTGGCCCATCATTTCAGCAAGATCAACACTAACATTATCAAACTTCACACCATGCTTTGCAAATGTAGTTTTGGCCTCATGGTACATGTGAGATGAATGAAGAAGTGCCTGGAAACCATCAAGATAAACTCAGATTAAGCCATACTAAACCATCTATCCTTTCCAAAACAGATGACTATCCTTAAAGATCACATACATTAGACATATATATGTGAATCATATAGAATGCACACCATATCCGGAAGAGAAATTATAAAGGTCGCATTATGACCACTCTATGTAAGTCCCTAAAGTTTGATGTTCTGTTAAGATTTAAAAAAATAGAAAAGAAAAGAAAATAGTTGTCTAAGTGTCTCAGACCAAGATTCATGAGTTGGTAAATTCACACTTCAGATGGAATATATCATTCCCTTACAACTAACTATAGGACATATGAGATACAGATTTTACCAAGTACTAGCGGTTTCACAACTTATCAAACGTTGCTTGTAGGAAGATGTTCCAACACAAAGGAGTGCTTTCAGTTGGTTCATTTGACAACTATGGACAGCATAAAAAGCACAAAATTTCATGAACAACGAGACTATATATGTAGAGTAAGACATACATAACAGTCGCAATGTTGCCTAACACTAGATTAGTGGAACCTCATAGTAACATCAAGTTTATACATTAGGTTGAATTTGCGATTGTGAGCCTAACTCCTTGATCGACTATTTGTATGATGAAGGGGTATATCTCATGCCTAACATACAAGGCCAAGGCCAAGGCCATGAAAACAACACATACTTGAGAAAACTATTGCAGATCAACAATCAATCACCTCTAAACCGTTGATTTAAACATGCATAACTGAAGTTGAATCGCTGAATTCAAAGAGTGGGGAGAGAAACACATCGTTGAATCAACATATCCGATCATATCTACTGTGTAGATCTGATCGGCAACTAATTAAGCCCTAACTACTAAAAACAAGCTCCGATCAGTGAGGGGAGAATTGTAACACATACCTTAGAAGGAATACAGCCGACGTTGAGGCAAGTACCACCGAGAGCACCACGCTTCTCAATACAAGTAGTTTTGAGCCCTAACTGAGCAGCCTTGATCGCCGCCACGTAACCTCCGGGACCGCCGCCGATCACCACCACATCGTTGTCGTCAGATCCCGACGAGAATCCTCTAGAGAAAGTAGACGAAGAAAGAGAAAACGAATACCTAAAAGCATCTGAACATATGACGCCACTCTTGAACAGATTGCTCATCTTCCTTCTAGCCAGATTTGCCATAGCCATGTTTTGATGATTGTTGTAGATGATGCCCCCAAATGATCAAATTTCAAGCTTACCAGATGGAAAAGCAATGAATGAATTGTTTGAGAGTAAAATAAACAAACAAAAATGGAAGGAACCTCTCACTAAATAAATAGGTTTTTGGGTGTGCAAAGCTTGACTTTTGGCGTGCCAATGTTGACTCGTAATAAACTTAACGAAAGGTAATTTGACGGCCAGTTTTAGTAAAACAAGCAGAAGCTGCAAAACATACAATCAAAAGAAATTACAAACAAGAATAAAACAACCGAGAATGAAATCTCATCAACGACAACCAGTCAAGCAAATAGAAATACTTTCATCATTTTATATATAACATGAATATGATAATGATTGTCACTACTTCCAGCATTATCTTGTAAAATAACCGATGGATAGCAAAAATAAAAAAAAAAAAATGTGTTTCACTGCTACTTTCATTCCCATCGAATAGTCACAGAAAACAAAAGATAGATGATTCATTTTTTATGACATTTAGTTACATACATATCTCAGTATTAGATATGAATTGTTGCTAATTTTATTAAACTGATACCTTGCCCATTTCTTTTGTGTAATACAAAACGAATAGGTGTCCTAAACCTTATCTCTTGATGGGTTTTTAAATCCAAAAGAGAAAGTGAACATGGGCCTTGGAATAGTTTATTCGCACACTTGTATTTGTATGGAACATACTAAAAAACAAACTGAATATCAAACAACCAAGAGAATCAAACTTGTTTTGGTAGATGGAATAATTCATAGGAATATAGGATTGCATTCATCTCCTATTTATAATACTATTCACCCTGTGGAAATTATGAAAGGAAAATTAACATCAAATTCATTAAATTCATCAAATTCTAATTTGATAAAGAACTTGAAAATTGAAATTAAATCACCAGGATATTCTTGAAATCGATTACTCTTTCAGATTAAACCATTTGTGCACTTACAATTGATTTAATCAGATAAGATCAAAAAGTAGAAACAAGAACCTGAATTGAATTGATAAAGTTTTTGTGCCTTGAGAGTGCTCTTTTTTTTGTATATTGTGTGTGAACAATTGAATTTTTATGAATCCCATAAAACTGTCGATCAGAAGATTTAACAAATATACATATTCACTTTATACCCCTTGAGTTTATTCCATGTTTTATAATAGCCTAAACTTTAACTAATAGGTTTAATTTATAAATAGTATAATATGAATATGCATATTTATATATATAACCCAATATTACTAAAATTCCAACATTCCTCCCCCATTTTAGTAATATTCATGATCAACACAAGCAAAATTCACCATAATCAAACTTATGCATAAATGAAATATCCTACGGATTGAATTTCACATTAGTATATTACGCGATCCAAATATTCGAATATCAAGGTGTCGCAATGATTGAACCTATTCTATTCATCTGAATACTTGAAGATAATACACACATAAATTCATAATTCTATAGTTTTAACATGACATACTGTTTTACTAGCCTATGTCCCATCCTTCAACGAGTATATCAAAGCCAAGTCCAAGCTTCTTGAAGCAGATAAACTTCATACCCTTATAGGTAGTTCTCATCTTGCACCTGCAAATGCAATTTACCAAAGAACTATTAAGAAACTATGTTTCAACCTTCTTTATCTTGCAGTTTGAACACATACCTTGGGATGTTATGTTGTGTTCCAATAGATCATGAAAAGCCTTCCACATTAAATTCAGCATTTAACGTTGTATTAAATGGGAATTGGGTATCTTAACATGAAATACTAAGAAATGGACTTCAAACCCATCCTTATGGTTGATTTATTCATGAGATCTCTTCCTAACCCTTTGGTTAAATGATCACCCATGTTGTGTTGAGATTTTATAAATTCAACAGATATTATTCCAGTCATGATTAATTCCCTAACCATGCTATGTCTTACACCTAAGTGTCTAGACTTTTCATTATACACTTGACTATATGCCTTAGCTAGTGTAGCAACACTATCACACCTTATTGAAATAGGTGAAATAGGTTTAGGCCATAATGGAATTTCATACAACAAATTTCTTAACCATTTAGCTTCTTTTCCTGCTGAAGCTAATGCTACAAACTCAGACTCCATTGTAGAGTTTGTAATGCAAGTTTGCTTTTTAGAAGCTCAAGAAATTACACCTCCACCCTAGTAGAAATATCCATCCACTAGTAGACGAATGATCTTCTAAGTTTGTTATCCAACTTGCATCTGAAAACCCTTACAAAATAGATAGTGAACCTTAATAGCATAAACCATAGTTCATGGTTCCCTTTAGGTATTTAAACAGTCTATTAATTGCTTGCCAGTGATGTGAGCTTGGATTACTTATGTACCTACTCAATCTTCCCACTGCATATGCTATATCAGGTTTGTACTAACCATAGCATACATCAAACATCCTATTGCCTTGGCATAATCGAACTGAGCAATAGGATCTCCTTGATTTGGCATAAGCTTAATAGTAGGATTTATAGGAGTTCCAATAGGTGAGGAATTCAAACAATTGAATTTATTTAATATCTTCTCAATGTAATGTGATTGAGAGATAGTAATTCCATTGCTATCTCTGGTTATTTTTATTCCAAGAATTACTTCCGCCTCCCCCATATCTTTCATAGCAAATCTTGATGATAAAAACTCCTTAGTTTTATCAACTAGTCTTTGATCTGTATCGAAGATCAGCATGTCATCTACATACAAACAAATTATGACTCCTTTTCTAGAAGAATCAAATTTACTGTAAACACACTTATCAACTTGATTTAGGATAAACCATCTGACAGGACAACCTCATCAAACTTTTGATGCTATTGTTTAGGAGCTTGTTTTAAGCCATAAAGAGACTTAATCAACTTACAGACTTTATGCTTTTGTCCAGGCATAACAAAACCTTCAGGCTGTTTCATATATATTTATTCATCTAATCACCATTTAAGAAAGCAATTTTAACATCTATTTGATGTATTATAAGATTATGTATAGCTGCTAGAGCTAATAATAATCTTATAGTAGATATTCTTGCAACTGGAGCATAAGTGTCAACGAAGTCTATTCTTTTTGTCTAAAGCCTTGTATGACCAACGGACTTTATACTTATCTATACTCCCATTTACATTTACCTTCTTCTTGAAAATCCATTTACACCCTAAAGGTTTACACCCCGGAGGCAAATCAATAAGTTTCCAAGTTTTATTGTGCATGATGAAACCAATTTCATCTTGAATAGCTTCCTTCCAAAAATTTGCATCTCTTGAAGCCATAGCTTCACCAAAAGTCTTTGGATCATCCTCTACTATGAAACAGCATTGATACTAATATTTGATTTCATCTCTTGAACCTTCTACTAAATATAGTTGAAAGTCATCTCCAAATGACTTTGCCTTTCTAAGTTCTAGTACTTCTTCTAGGCTTGGGAGGAAGAACTGTATTATCAGTAGAATCACTTATCCTACTTCGTGAGAGTTGACCCACATCAATAGGTTTAGGTACTGATGTAAATCTTTTCTCATCAAAGATAGCCTCTCTAGATTCAATCACAGAATTAATAGACACTGAATCATTTGGTTCTATTACATAGAACCTATATGCTTTTGAGTTCTTAGCATATCCAATAAAGATGCAATCTATGCCTTTCTCACCTAGATTCTTCCTTTTAGGATCAATACGGCGTATAATTGCCATACATCCCCAAACTCGAAGATAATGTTGATTTGGACATCTTTTCTTCCATAACTCATACGAAGTTATTTGGCTTTTCTTATTGGGAGTTCAATTTAATAAATAACATGCAGTCAGGATAGCATCTCCCCAAAACCCATAACTCAAGCTAGAATAAGATTACAAAGAATTGATCATTTCTTTTAAAGTTTTATTCTTTCTTTCTGCCACACCATTTTGTTGAGGTGTATACAGTGCTGTGGTCTGATGTATGATTCCAGTAGACTGGAAATACACCGGATCATAATACTCCCCTCCCCGATCTGTTCTGAGGGTCTTAATCAGATCACCATGAAACAGTTCAACCTCTTGTTTATAAATTTTAAATTTATCAAGAGCCTCATCTTTTGCATGTAATAAGTAGACATAATAATATCTAGTAGCATCATCGATAAATGTGATTATGTATTTATTATTTCCTAATGATGGCGTGCTATAAAAATCACATAAATCAGAATGAATGAGATCCAATACTCGAGAATCCCTTTTTACATCTTTAAAAGGTTTTCTTGTTATTTTTGTTAACTGACAGGTATAACATTTATTATTGGTCATATCAAAACCGGTTATAAGACTCATTTTTGCCATGTCTGGCATTCTAGAATAGTTAACATGTTCTAATCTAGCATGCCACAAGTTAGATATAGAATCTATTTTATTATTATATGAAGATGTCATGTAAATAGATTCATTATTAAATGGTACATGAATATTAAGTTTAAACATACCACTAGATAGATAACCAAATTCAACAAACACACCATGTTTTGACAACACAAACTTATCTGACTCTATTACTTGTCTAAACCCATGACTATTTAACACAATTTCGGATATAAGATTCTTTCGAATCCCCGGTACATACAACACATTATCTAACATTAATTGTATTTCAGAAGTAAATAAAAGTTTGACTTTTCCAATCCCTTTGATAGGCTCGGTTGATACATTCCCCATCTTTAGCACAAATCCATCTTCAATTAATTCCAGTTCCATGAACCAATTTGAATCCTTGCAAACATGGCTTGTAGCACCCGAGTCTACCCACCAAGCTGTCAAATCATCCTGTACATAGAATGATTCAGCAATTAGTGAATGTGTTCAAATTTATTCAATTTTATATTTGAACAATTTTTTGAATTATTAACGGTCACCGTCAATGATTCAACAATAGCCTTAGTGCTATCAATAATGAACTTAAGCCCAACAAACTTTGACTCAATTAGAACCGAAGGCACTTGGGCCGGAGTTGCTTGGCCCCAAACATTACTTCACCTTTATTATTTTCTAACTTGTTTTTTTTTTTAAATTTAGTTTGTAACAAAATCATATTTTGGTGTTTTTGAGTTGGATTATTAGACTCACATTCAATCAAATTCATTGAATCTAAAAATGAATTAGACAACTTACCTTGTTGAGACAGTGGAGCCGGTCCAAGTAGTGGATCCTTCGACCCACTTGGACCGGCTCCACTTGACCCCTTGTTTCCACCCGGTAGCTTCACGCGATAATCCTTTTTCTTGTGACCCATCTTATCACATCTCCAACATCCTTCATTAAGCTTCTTATTCGGTTTTTGATAGCCACCTTTTGCCTTCCTTTTCTTTTCATTGAATTGATTTCCTTTCTTGAACTAACCATCTTTTTCAACCAAGTTAACCGAGTTTTGATCTGTTTCAGTTTTCCATTTCAATCTCCCAAATTCTTGAATCCTAAGAGATTCTTCAATCCTAATATGGCTATCCAATTGAATGAAACTTAATTCCTCTTTTGGTGTTTCAAGGTATGCTTAAAGTCCTTCCATAATGGGGGCAATTTGTCAATGATGCTAAAGACTACAATTGACTCATTCATGTGCATCTTATGTTGTTCAAATTGGCCAAGAATATGTTGCAGCTTATTAAATTGATCCATAATTGGCCTATTATCAGTCATCTTGTAAGAATTGAAGTTACTTACAAGAAACTTTTTACTAGATGCATCTTCTGCCATATATTTGGTTTGCAAAGAATCCCACAAATCCTTGGCAGACTTAACATTTTGATATACATCAAAGAGTGCATCACACATCCCATTTAAAATATGCCCACGACATATGTAGTCATCATTTTCCCACTTCAATTGCCTTCTCTGTTGATTAAGAGTTTCCTTTTCAGTTACCTCAGATATAGACATACACAACTTTCAAAGTTGTTAAAAGAAAATGTATTTTTTTCATCCATCTTCTAAAGTCTTGCCCCTCAAACTTTTCAAGTTTTGAGAACTTGCTAGACATATCCTTAATCGATTCCCCCGTAGCCATCTGAATTGAATTGGTGAATTATATTTCAAGAAATCATTCAGATATGAATTTTAACTCACTGTTAAAGTTATTTAATCCAAGTTGAATGTTTGTTTCAACGAGTGATATTAAAGCAATCTAAATTCAATATTTAGATCAATTTATTACCCACTGGTGAAATCATTCTACCATTATGATTATTTCCTTTCAAACATAATTTTCAAATAATTTAACCAAATCTTGAATCAATTAATTTAAAAGTTTATTATAATAAACTCCGACCAATCACTGACTCTCAATCCATTACCCACAAAGTTGTCACTACCCACAAAGTCGTTTTAATAATCACCAATTCAACCAAAAGTCAATCGAAAGTTATTAACTGAATTGAATTTTGATCCAATTAAAATCAAATTAGATCCATCGGCAAAATTGACATCGATAACAATTAATCGCAATAATTAATACCGAAACAAATGGTTTAATCTTTGTAGAAAGTATGAAGGGAAAATTAACATCAAATTCATCAAATTCTAATTTGATGAAGAATTTGAAAATTGAAATTAAATCATCAGGATGCTCTTGAAATCGATTACTCTTTCAGATTAAACCATTTGTGTACTTATAATTGATTTAATAGGATAAGATCAAGAAGTAGAATCAAGAACCTGAATTGAATTGATAAAGTTTTTGTGCCTTGCGAGTGCTCTTTGTTTTTTTTTTGTAGATTGTGTGTGAACAATTGAATTCTCATGAATCCCATAAAACTGTCGATCAAAAGATTTAACAAATATACATATTCACTTTATATCTCTTGAGTTTATTTCATGTTTCATAATTAGCCTAAATTTTAACTGATAGGTTTAATTTATAAATAGTATAATATGAATATGCATATTTATATATATAACCCAGTATTACTAAAATTCCAACACACTCTTGGAGCACAAAAAAACCTATTTGATATAAACTATGTTTCTAGGTAAAAAATCTAAACTTTAAAAACCTTCTAGTTAGCAAAAGCGACAACAATGATCCTCACACTTTGCTTTATAACATTAGACTAACAATTCAATCCCTTAATCTTGTAATTCTAATGAGTCTTCTCATGTTGACTAATTTTAATCATGATAGCGCCTTTATGAGAATGTCAGCTCTTTGGGTCTCACCACTAGCATGCTCTACTTTGATTTGTTCTTGTTCAACATATTCTTTTAAGAAGTGGTTTGGGTATGAATATGCTTGCTTCTACTATGGAAGACTGGATTTTTCATCAAGGCAATGGCCGATGCATTATCCACATATAATGTCACGGTTTCTTCTTTTTCTCAGGTTAACTCCGATAATAGACCTTCTAACCACAAGGCTTGACATGCTCTTGATGTTGCTGCCATGAATTCGGATTTGCATGAGGACAAGGCCACAGTTCCATGCTTTTGCGAACTCCAAGTAATTGGTCCCTCTCCATAATAGAAAAATAATCCTGTCGTGCTACTCTTGTCATCCATATCTATCGACTGACTACTATCACTATACCCAAATAATACTTTTGATCCTTCTCTTGGATACAGTACCCCATAATCAAATGTTCCTTTCACATACATTAATATTTGTTTTAAGGCTTGAGCATGTGTTTGTGTGGGATTCTGCATGAATCGGCTCATGTAATTGACTGGATAGCTTAAATCAGGTCTAAAATGGGTTAAATATCGAAGACTACCAATCATTTTTCTGAACCCGGTTGGGTTGAGTTCAACTCCAATGTCCCTTTTTGATGCAAATTTGATGCAAGAACATACAAAACTTAATAAATATACTAATTCACATAAGCAATTTTTTAAAAGAACTTACATTCACAAAAAAATCATGTCATTATAATAATTTTTGAGATCCGATTCTATTTTTTATTTTAGGTCAAAGTTAGCAGTTCATTTTCAAACAGAGTGCAGGACCATTGAATGGGGTCAATACAACCAGTCTTACAATAAGAAGAGAGTTAGAACACTTAACAGATCAAATAAGGAACTGAAATAATATTATGATACTATAAAACACAAGCAAAAAATAAGACAGAACAAAGAACAACAACCGAATATGGTTTTCAAGGAATAAGTATATTGCTCTCAAGTTCTTTTACAAGTGTTACAAAGCATGAAAATAAAATACAAGGACCTGAGATACTTTATACTAAATCCTACAGTCGGCCATACTTTGAAGGCGAGCTGGAAACACTAATCTAGACAACAAGATCAATGTAAAGTCAAAAGGCAGATTGCCTTTTGACTAGTGACTATGACATGCCATAGCTCACATCCTAATATATTACAAAAAGGTTAAAAGTACATAAAGTAGAAAGTTACACACTCGGAACCATAATCTACAATTTGCAAAAGCATGGACCTTTTCACCAACTTATGCAAGTTGGTGAGTCTTTAGAGTGGCAGTGAAAAGTTGGTCAGCTTTCTAAAAAAGTAGATCAGAGAAAGCATGTCTTCTCTGTCCTCGGAAGAAATCAGTCTTCTGTCTTGATGGCTTCGGAAGACTTTGTCTTCTAAGCTTCGAAAGACTTCATCTTTGGCTTCGGAAGATTTGGTCTTTGGCTTCGGAAGATTTTACACTTAGAATAATCTTCTGTGCAGAGTGTAAAACTTCCGAAGCAACTTTTACTATGTACAAAATGCATGCATGTAGGAAGCACTTTGATTGTTTTGGGTGCATCAGCCTTTCGATAAACATTACACAGACCCTACAGATCCTGTTGAACCACGTGCCATAATTTCTACAACAAAAATAAAGTTATTAATATTCATAACAACTCTAATATATAGAAATTAGTAAAAAAATTATATAAACAAGAACCATTATATAAAAAAATAATAAAAAACGTTAATCATTATATTTTAGCTTATAAATATTACTAAAAACTAACCAACTAATTTGAATCCGAATCTTCAAATTCTTCTACATCGTCATCATCTAAATCAGTATATTCAAACTCAACTTCAACACCATCATCATCATCATCATCATCATTATTTATATCGTTGACTTCTTCGATTATCTTTTCTTGTACATGAGTAACAGGGAGCAAATCATCATCAAGTGCACTTGATGTACATACTAACCTTTCATTATCTTGAAAGACATGCTCATAATCTTCATTTTCTTCTTCACCTACTCCATTAGCATCTTCAGCTAGTCCATAAACCCCCCTCAGTGTTGTTTTACAAACAGCCCACCAGTCTTTCAATCCTTTTTCTTTTGAATGATATGGTGTATAATACACTTGTTGCACTTGAGATGCTAGGATAAAGGGGTCATCAAAACATCCTATTGCCTTGGGTTTAACATCAACCATATTAGTCTTTTGGTCCACCCTTACACCGTTCACGGGATCAAACCAAGGACATTTGAACACAACAACAACACAACTTCCTAAGTTACTATGATATTCCACCTCTAGGATTTCATCCAGCAATCCATAATAGTCACTTTCATTTTTGTTATAAAAAACCCCTTACACACACACCCCACTATTTTGGGTGACCCGCCCGTGGTAAGCGGTTTGTGTGTGAAACTTGTAACCATTAACCAAATAGCCCTTGTGTGATTGAACATAAGTGAGAGGCCCTTGTGTTATATCCCTTAAATGTATTTTCTCAGGGTCATTAATGACCTACATTAATATATTTATGTTAGCATGTTTATAATATATAAATTTATTATATACAATTTAAGTTTGTTTTAGTGTTATGCTTACATGAAGTTGCAACGATTTAGCAAATAAACTGTCTTTCTTCTTATCAAGTGTTGCTTGGTCATAGTTTGGGAATGAAGCTCTCAAACAATCATCAAAGGACATAACGGCTTCATGAAGCTCTTGACAATTAAGCAATATATAAGTGTGAGCCTTGTGTTTGTCTTCCTCACTAAGAACTATGTTGTCACAACCCTAAAATTTCACTTTCTATTTCATACCATTACTAGCCTGGTTTAATTTTCTGGACGAAAATTCTTTCAACACGTGGATAATGTGACACCCAATAATTCTAAGTTAGTCCAGTTACCTCTATTAGTAACATCCCGTTAACCCAGTTAGTTCAGTGAAGTTCTGTATGCAACTCACGTGTCATCACACGAAAGTATGTTCTCGAACGTTGGTGATCAAAATGAAATATAATATTCATGAGAAGTTAATTAAATAATCTTGTGAATTTATATGTTTTGTGGCAAATGTATATGTATTGTTATTCTATGAAATTGTGTAATACGTGATTCCGTGATACATGTAACTTACACATTGTACCTTAAATAGGTGTATAAGAATACGTCATCTATATAATATATGAATGCTCGTTTATAAAATTTAAAATGTTAGATTTCATTAGTTAGTTTGTTTCTAGTAAATAGTAAAAGCCCGACTCGAAGCCCATCAAAAGCCCGCCTAAGTTCTAACTATACTATTTAGTAAATATTAACCCAACCCTAACCCCCACTCACTCAAAAATTGTCCACTATAACCTCCATTTCCGTTTTCAAGAACATTACAGCAGAGATCCGATGATCCCCGGAGATCTAACCGTTGGATCGACGTCAAATTTTGACAGGAGCTTATAGACATATAGACGAAGATATTCAACGTTGGGATTTTCATTTCAAGGCCTGGAGGTCTGGTTTTTAATTTTCGGAACAGAGCAGTGCACCAGGAAGTTTTCCGGCGACTGCTGAGCTTTCCGGCGGCAGATACGGCGGCGACCGGTGGCGGCAAGTAGAGGCGATGGTAGAGCTCTGAAATACGGATGTGTGGCTGCTTGAATCACTCAATTCCGAGTTCGTTTGATATGGTTTCGACCTCCATTCGTATTTAGTCCAATTCGGGTATGATTCGTGAATGTTTCGAGCAACGGGGATTTATCCACTAACAAAGACTTACACTAATTCGTAAGTTTTAATGATTCTTATACCTGTTTCATGTGATTTCTAATGCCCATTTGGAACCCTAGTTTATCCAAACAAGTGCAAATCAAACAAAGATATAAAGTGAATTGCTATTATTCTTTTGCGATAATGTTTTTAACGTTTATATGGATTCAATTCTGATTAAAAGTTCTAAGATTCATGTTAGTTCTTATGTTACTAAAGATAGTAACTTTATTGATTTTGAATGTTTTATGGTTTGAGTTCTATGTGTGATTGTTGATTATTGGTTGTAAGAATATGTTAGAACATATTAACATGATATAAATAGTTGATTTATGAAAATCACGTGTATTGTTCACGGCGTACTTAAAATAGTAACTTTTTAGGTTTTTCAAATTGATCTTGAATTCTATACATGTTGAATGAAATGTGATGATTGACTATGTTTAGAAATGAATATATATACATGTTGGGAACATGTTAGTAAGGTTAGGTTACTAAAAGAGTTGTTTCTTGATCATGACTTGCTAAAAAGAAAACTTTATCAGTAATAGAGTTTAAATGTGAACCATTCGTGTTATGTGATGAACTTAACTTGCTTATTATTACAACGCGATCATAAAAAAAAACATTAATACACTTAATGGGTCACCAACGAGTCGTCAGGTCAAGTCCAGTCAACAAAAGTTGAACTTGGTAAAAGTTGGTCAAACGGGTCAAACTTTTCATACACAAATAAGAATGGGATTGTTTGGATGCTTAGGGTTTTGATAAACCTACATGAACTTACACTCTTAGGACCTATTGTTGTATAGGTTGCTGCGTACTGTATTTGCTGTGCACCCGAAGGTGAGTGTCACTACTTTACTTAAACTTATTCCTTCGGGAGGGATAACATGCTGTATTTCATTAACAGATTAGTAAAACTGTATGATCACATGGGTACCTAGTGTCACTTTCCTGCCTTACTATTTGGACCGTTAATTACATTACTTAGCGAGGAAATTTTTAGTAGTACTACTGGGTCTGACAAACACCATCCGGGCTGGTCGCGCCAGCACCACGAAAGTCAAACGGGTGATTGATTGTCTTATTTTTACCATGCCTGGGAGGCATTGGCCAATACACACCGTACATACATTACTGTCAGCTTCGGTCGCGAATGATTCGCACACTAATGTAACATGTATAGTAGTCTAGCTAACTACTTGATATACTTTGTTTACTGAATCTACATAAACCTTATTTAATGGTTTTGAAAACTTGTGAACTCACCAACTTTATGTTGACACACTTTAGCATGTTTTCTCACAGGTTATCAAGATTAAGAGCACGTAGGGCATCTCATGGCATCTTTGGTTTTTGGAAAGACATATTTACTTTTTACATGCTTCTAAAGTTTTGTTTTGCGTGCGAGTTTTGCGCAGTCATTTACTATAAGATAACTGTCTGTATTTTCTTTGCAATATCATTTTGCTTCCGCTTCTTAAATCTTGAACTTTAATTTGGTTTATGGTTTCCTTTACATATGGTTTTTCTCTAAACTCATATAGAGTCGTTTGGTGTGACTAATGGCTGACACCCTTGTTTATCACACTCTCGCGTTATACATCGTCAGTGGAATTTGAGGGTGTGACATATGTTTTTTCCACTTTTATTAAATAATCTTCAAGATGTGTGTTTAAATATACTTAACCGAGAATCAGCACTCAAAGAATCTGGTATATTAGGGGTAAAATTACGAGGCTCGATATTCAATCATGTCTTAACCATTGGCTCAAAATATAAGGAGCAATAGTTAGAAAGTTCATCTACGAGATATGTTTCAACAATTGAACCTTCAACCCTTGCTCTATTTCGAATCATTCTTTTCAATCGACGTAACTTCCTAAAGTTGAAATGAAAGAAAATGTTAGTAAATATATAACATTTAACATGAAAAAGAATATTTCGTTGAGTAAAAAAGAGTACCTCTCATACGGATACATCCATCGGGATTGCACCGGACCCCAAGAATAGCCTCATTTGTCAACTGTATAACAAGGTGTTCCATTGTGTCAAAGAAACCAGCTGGAAAAATCTTTTCTAACTTACAAATGGTCACAACTATACTTTCTTCAGTTTCTGTAAATCCTCGATGTGTAAAACCTTTAAGCATATTATGCGAAAAAATGTGCACAACTCTATTATTAGTTCCGATATTTGTTTTGGTAGCATGCCTCTTACTACAATAGGCAACAACCGTTGCATAAACACATGACATTCATGACTTTTAAAGCTGTAAAAAGTACCATCTGTAACGTTTACACAACCACCTATATTTGAAGCATACCCGTCCGGGAATTTTACTATTTTTAACCATTTACATACATCATTTACTTGCATTCTACTTAAAGTGTATGATGCTTTTGGTTTCATACGTTTATTATTGTTTCCCACCCAAGTATGCAATAATGGTCGATTGCAAAGTTGCTCCACATCCGGCCTTGCCTTGATATTATCTTTTGTTCTAGGGGTATCCATGATTGTGTGAAATAGATTCTCAAAAACATTTTTTTTAATGTGCATTACATCAAGGTTGTGTCGAATTAACAACATGGGCCAATATTCAAGCTCCCAAAAAATACTTTTTTTACCCAATTATGGGTTTACCAAACTTAGAATCTTTATTTTTTGGGTTATATGTTACACCTTCATAGACAGTTGGAATGTTAAAGACTTGTTCATATATTTTCTAACCAGTCAACTCGGGTGGAGGTCCTAATGATGACGGTACGAATTTATTAGCCCGAAATCCATTTCTATCACGACGAAATGGGTGGGATAGAGGTAAAAATCTCCTATGGCAATCAACCCACTAGGTTGCCTCTAGCTTGTACCGAAAGGATTCTGTGTCTCCCATATAGTATGGGCACGCTAAGTGGCCATGCGTGCTCCAGCCAGACAACATCGCGTAAGCAGGAAAGTCGCTAACCGTCCACAAAAGGATAGCTTTCATCATAAAGTTTTCTTTACGATATGCATCATAAACTTCAATACCTTCCTCGTACAACTCTTTTAGCTCGTCTACTAATGGCCTTAGAAACACATTTAAGTTTTGACCGGGATATTTCGTCCAGGAATAACACACATAGTTTAACATATGAGTCTTTTAAACTCATCCATGGAGGTAAGTTATAGATTGTAAGAAAGACGGGCCATAGTGAGTAAGCATTTGAGTTCGAGTTATGGGGGTTAAATCCGTCGGTGCATAACCCAAGACGAACATTCCTAACCTCATGTGCAAAGTCAGGATTCATCGAGTCAAAATGCTTCTGCCTTACCATCACTTGGATGCGCCATGCTACCCTCCTTTTTCTTATGATCAGAGTGCATATCTTTTGCTGTTTTTGCTGACATTTATAACTTCTTAAGTCTAGACCAATAGCATGTAAATCATCACCAAATGAGGTACCTTATTTCCGACCACTCTTGTAACGAGATTCTCCATACCATTTACATTGTGTTAATGCAAGGTCTTCCTTATAGAATGCTGCATGATTTTTGCAAACATCAATCCTTTCTTTAGGAAGACTAAGCTTTCTAAGCTCTTCTTTGTATCATAAAGCTTTTTGGTAGACTGTTCTTTTTAGGCATCATTGCTTTAACCTGGAAATGTTATGGTTGTAACATTCAAGAGATACATTGTATAGTGATTTCCAATTCAAAAAGCTTGCGGTGGCTTGTAACTTTGAAGAATCTGTAACCTTCTCCCCTTCCCATAAGGCTCTATAGGAAGCTTTTAACATGTCATAGAATCATGTTGCTTCTGGATTAGGTACATGTCCTTCAAAAGTAGTAGAATCTATATTTGAGTATGGAGGTGTTGTATAACCAG
>JACCIZ010000319.1:0-88188 GCA_025506415.1 Flaveria robusta
TATAGTACTATACGCCTCGTATAGCCTCCGTCACAGTTGATGTGACATATCGTACAAGAGAATGTCAGGGAATGTTTTATGGCCCTATACGCATCGTATGATGCACACGACGTGTATAGGTTGACGGGGTGTGGATTTATGAGAAGTGGGTGTCCTAATATCCATATCTTTTCATAAACCACTTAAAATCTAAACCTTCTAATCTTCTTGATAACAACTTTTATTTTAAAGGAATAAAGACAATTAAAAACAATTATAATTTACCAAATGCGTACCTAATTCATCTGCATCAACACGCATATAAAAGACTGACCACTTCTGAAAGCATCCTCATATCAACAATGTCCCCATACCAATAATACACCTCCACTCTCAACCCCTTTACTAATATCACCACTAGCATACCAATGCACCTACAATTCCTCAAGCACAACTCCTACAACCCTTCTAACCCCAAACTCATGTTCACAGAGCCGTTGACGTGTCGGGCACCTTCACTGGTGCCAACTCAACGAACCCTTCTCCCCTCTCACACACCCGCGACCCGACCTTTCTCTTACACCTTTCGAACCATCCCTTAGGTACCAGTCCTTTGGGACTCGGGTTCGTACCCAGGAAGGCAGTCACATTCAAATGTGACTGATTATTTGGATCACAAAGCCAAAAGGACCACAATGGTTGTACCCATCACACTGGTCTTTTGGATGGGACCAGAACCCGATCCACTCGTGCTTACGTCGTTCCACTCAGCCTACTCATGGTTCCTGACTCGGTAACGACTAATCTAGAGAAATGGACGAGTTGCGCATATAGTAAACGACCACCACCTCGTGTCGTTATTTATGTAAGTCGCGTTAAAGATGTAATCTCTTGTCATCCCGGGTACCCCGCTCCATCCCCGACCCGTCCATGACCCGGCCCGCCAATTTTTGTCACACCTTCAAATAGGAACAATTGAGTTGACCCAACAAACTCCATTCTATATGAATAATCCCCAACACTTGGGTTCCCTATAGATTTCCAAGATGTAAACACCCTGTTCAAGCCCGTTTTTTCGATCTAACCCGAGCTTCATACCCGGAAGAAACGTATTCGAAGGGTGATCGAAGCTTTGCCAAAAGTAAACCTCTTTGTTTACACCGCCGCGAACAACACTAAATTCCCCGAATCCAACAAACGAGCCGTGAAACCTCTTTAACTTGAGCTCCAGAACATTGGTTGACCAAAGCACAAAACTTTGGTCTCTTTCTTGTAGCACGAGGTTCCCCGTGTCGTCAACGGATAAGAACCCGACGAGTTGGCAATCGGGTGGTCTCTGTTGGCGACCCAAACTACCGTTTGCTCAGAAACCTTGTTATACCATATGCCCACATATCGTTTGCTCGAGTTTGAGGGGCTAAAGAATCCAAGAGCGAAATTTTCGCCATCAGAGACCAAAATCGCGATCTTTAAGCGGTCGAGTGAACGTGATGGTGTCAATTGAAGAGCAAAACCCAAAATCATAAAGATGAAAGCACATATTAGAACACACTTTGTTGATACATGTTATCTTTGGTTGCTTTTGGTATGTTTAATGTTCAAAGGAAACAAGTTAACATTAATAGGATGTGAAATAGTGATCAATAGAGGTCATGATGAGCAAGGGACCCGAGAGCAAGTGTGTTTGATTGTACATATTCTTAAATTGTGTGTATTTATTATAGGTTTTATTAGTTTTGGCCCATACGTCAAATAGGTTTCATTTACATGAAATCTAGATATATTTCTACCTTAAAATGTATTGATAAACATATGTCCAAATATACTCATACGACTTAACTATTCAATAATCCAAACATAGCAGTATAGGTCACAACTGTCACTAAATCACAAGTAATCTATAATAAACTTTCTTCAAATCAATGTACTGTAACGTCGAATATTTAATTATAGAATATTACATGGCTATTAGTTGAGATAACGTAAATGTGTCCTTATATTTTTCGTATCTTGGTACTTTAATAAAATTAACTAAGAGACACGTGATATCATTATATTTGTTATCCCAAATTTTTTTCGCTTCTCTCTCTTATTAAATGAAAATATTTAAAAGTAAAATTCCTTATAAACAAAAAATAATAAATATAAGAGTTATAAGAAAAGAGTTTTTAAAAATGATATCTTTGTAAAAGTTTGTTTGAAACAAAATTTCATTCTATTATAATAAGTAAGATTTTAAATCATATCTTATATTATAGAATATTGTTTTATAATTATAAATTTTATTTCTATTTAATATTTTTATTTATTCAACTCGTGTAATACATAGTTTACAAAAACTAGTATATTTAATAATTTGCTTTCTCACTCTTGCGTAGATTCGTATCACTCTTTTAAAACTTTATATATGCAAGTAGAATAGCATCATGTGTAAACATAAGTTATATCAAATAATCTCACATTTAAATTGTTTATCCTCAAGCAAATCAACATTTAAACTCAACTTGTAGCTTTCATCACTCATACCCACTAGAATATTAGGATATGTAAACATACCGACAGATCAACTGATCAAGTAATGTAAAAATGAAGACATAAGAGGGAGTATTTTTTACAGCTTTAGACCAATGGCAGACATGATTTTGTGTTTTAATCTCAAGACCTTAATTCCAAAATAAAATTTAAAACGGTTTTATATTTATATGAAAACTGAAATGTTGCCTCTATTGGGAACCATGAGGTTTCAATATAGACATATCAGCGACTCAAACTGGTGAAATCCAACCCTCTAGAAAGCTTGGGAGCGAATCCTTTCAGAAATCACATCATCAAAAATGATTATCGACCGACAGCTCATCCGAAAAAGTATTGTCGTATGCCCGTTGGAAATCCGTTGATGTTTCTATCAAATAGTTAAAAGAAAGTTTTTGCCATGCAGGACTGATTAGTGCCCTCACCCCGATTTCTATGATTCTTTTAACAGCCAACGTACTTTTAAACCCCTGTTGTCCAAGTAAACTCATGGCGAAAGGCCACCCACGCCTGCGAACACAGACAACGTTGATAGCCTGTCCGCCCACCATTACAGGGAAACCCACCATGCAAAACCCCTGACATACCATTCTATGATTTAAGTTCATTTTTCTATCTTATCACATCGAAGTCAAGTTCATTTTTTATTGTAAACAACGACATGCATCTTTTATTTTCTTTATACATAAGTAATTAAATTTATTTTTAACCAGAATTGTTATATCCATTCATGACATGGTTCGAAATTGTTCAACATTACCACACAACGGTAGCAATTTCCTATTGAACGGGCGCATTAGTACCCATAGGAATGAGCATAGTAACAAGCGCTCATTAGTAACCCATAGTGAGAATGTTGAATATTATGTAACTGAATTATCTAATAAACAATATGATTATAATGTTTATCAAACAAGTCAAAAGATGTGCAGTGTATACTTGTTTGAGTTATTTGTGATGTTCGATTGAAAACCTCCTTAGGGCATTCGCCCCTAGCAATGAAGGTTCCAAGAGGGCAACACCCCTTGGCGGGGTCCGAGGGCAGCACCCCTGGTAGCGGGATTCAAGGGCGGCAGTCCCTGACGAGGTCCAAGGGCAGAGCCCTGGTTGGGTTCGAGCTTCCAGTGGAATGCCATTTTACTAATAATGGATGCATTAAAAATTGCATTTAAAATTGATTTTCTAGAATTCCACATGTGAAATTCGAGCGGAAAAATGTGCACTTTTTAGTCATTTGAATTAAAATAAAAAACCCAAACGGTAGTATCTTCCACCCTCCCTGAAATCGAATTGATTTATCATTTTAGTCACTCTCTCAAATTAATTCTTTTGGTTCTAAAAACACACAAAATTCATACTTTGATCTTGATCAACATTTGAGTTGTATTTGATTGAGATGCTTGGAAGAACGACCGAATAATTTTGATCTGAAAGTGATCTCACGACTCTCAGATTATCTAGCCTTTGATTTCAACTTTTCTACATGAATGCCGACCCGCAACTTAGCAAGAACACGATCAGTAACAAACTATTTAATTAGCGGTTCTCACGAGTAGCGTCAACCAAGTTGTAGCTCTTCAATAGACTCACAATGATGCTAGTATGCAAAGTGCAAAATAGAACATCAAAGAGTCACATTATGCCCATTGTCCATGTCGTACACACTTGATCATGTGTGAGTAAGAGTGCAAGTTGGGGTGCTTCACACCTTTAGGGTCCTCACTTTTTCTTATGACCAAAAACCAATATCATTAGAAGGCTCTCACCTATGTATCGCTTTATATTTCCATGTACCCTCCGCTTACGTCCAAAACGTTCTAATATTTTCATAATTTTCAATTTTAAGCACATAAATTTGAATATTAATATCCACTTAACTATATTATAGACACATATCAGCTTGTTGTGAAGTTCTTATCTACAGTAATGAAAAATCCGATTTCCGCTAAAACTATTTTTATGTAGACCTAGTATTTTTTTTTTTCAAGCTTCCAACCAATTACTCTTTTTTTGAACAATAACAAAAACATTGACGGTAGGCCTTTTTTTAAATACGGTCGCTACCAACTCTTCATGGATATGACATCTTTGTTTCTTCAGAGGATGACTTTTGGTGGATGTAAAATTGATTTAATCATATAAGATGACCTATGGTAGCGGCCAAGTTCAACTGATTTCGACTTGTGGATTATAAAAATACTAGCTTTATTAAACGCGTGTATTACACGGGTTGAATAAAAAAAATATTAAATAGAATAAAAATTTATTAATTATAAATCGATATTTTAAAATAAGATATGATCGAAATGTTTCTTATAATAAATAAAATAATTTTTTAATTTCAAAACAAACGTTTTAAAAAATGTTATACTTAAAACTTTTTTCTTATAACTCTCAATAATTATTTTTTGTTTATAAAATTTTACTTTTTAAAACACCAAATATAAAATATTTTGATATTCTAAAAGTTTTCTAATTTTATGAATAATTATTTCCTTAGAAATAACATTAGTAAAAATATCTTTTACTTAATTTATTAAAAACTATTTTAATCTAAAAAATAAATAATATTATTAGTAATTAATGTGATTATAAAATAGGAGAGAGAAGCGGAAAAAAATTGTTGAGAAATAATATGGTGTTGACATGTGTCCTCTTATATACGTTTTTATTAGAGTAGGGAGATGGTTATTTCAATATTTTTAATGTAAAACACAAGTATAAAAATATAGATTATTATTACAGTTAATTACATAACAATCTTGTATCATTGTTTTAATTACTTTGTCTATAAATATACACTAGTAAGTTCCAACCCGCGCTTCGCAGCGGGCCGAACTTAATAAAACAGTGGGGCCGAAACTTAATAAAACAGTCTGACTAAACTTAATAAAACAGCGAGCATAGAAATAGGAGGCACCGATTCGACCTATTCTTTTTATGGCTTTCCATTTTTTTTTTTTGCTTCTTAACTGTTTTCGTTTGATGTCAGTCCATTGCTCAAAGTCTCAAACTACTGCCAGCCTTTCCACCGATTCAGCTCTTCTTTTCTTGCTCGACACTATCTACATGAATCAAGCAGACAACACCACACATCATTGGATGACACAACTTTAGAGTGTAAGGCATTACTATAAGACACATCAAATTGAAATAGTAGGTATGTTCATAAAACTTTAGAGTGTAAGACATTATATGTCGCATCAAATTGAAAGAGTAGATATGTTCATTAATCTCATAGAAAAGAACATCAGATTAAAATAAGTAGACCAATCGGAAGCTTCTCGTCTAAGCTAAAAAACTCTAGTAAAATGACAATGCGTAAATATTACTAACTACATATTTGCAATTTCAGTATTCAAACTTTGAATAATAAAACATAATTAATTAATCATGAATGCATGTGATTCTAATTTGCAACTCATAATCAGCAAGATGGAGTATAAGGGTTAAAAATAATTATTAATTTCTTATGAAAAGGATTAAAGTCATACAACTTGACCTATTTGACTCGTCTAGCGTGTTTCAGTTTTTTTGTTTCAAATTAAACTATCTACCCAATCGTATAACAAACTTCTAGAAATCAAATTTATTGACTACTTGTGGAAAACCATCGACCATTTAATTATTCAAATGAATAAGACAAATAACATAAATAAAAATCTAAACACTCAGAGCCACATCAAATTAAAGCAAAATATACATACTATTGCACACATTACTAAATCTAGATTGTTTTTAACCCTTTCAACTTCATCGCTTTACAACAAACAATTTGATACAGATAAATACATATAACACAATGATTCTTAAATAAATCAGGTTACAAAACTGACTAGTTATAAACAGCCAAATACAAAAGGATGAGAGACTTGACAGGAAATGCCACTATTATAATACAAAAGATTAAGATTAATGAATGTAGGTTACCTCTTGGAGCTACCACCTGTAAAAGCAAGTTTCAAACATGCTCGACAACCTGATCAAACAAAATGAGGATTATACAAATATTAATCTAACACTAATAACCATTGCCACATTATTCATCTCTAGGATCAACAAAAGTAAAGCAAAAGGAATTTGCCAACTGACCCTGGTAACCATTATCAAGTAATTCACCATTGGAATTAATGTAGTCATATAACACTTATTAGAAAGACTGGTCTAAAGCACTTACCCATATGTTTATGTGATGTCCAGTTTCAATTTTAATGATAATCAAAGACCAAACACAACTTCTATATACATAAATACAACATACATGTCCAAAAGTGTGAGAATAAACTAAAAAACCTCAAACGGCTTAAAACTATAGCACAACATTCAGAAGATTTTCTAAAAGATCATTTGTGCGACTACTTACCGTCATATCCAATTTTACTAAAGTTGACAAGAAATTAGTCAAATACCATTAGAATATACACCATTTGAATACTTATAATGTTTCCAATATTGAATTAGATAAGATTATGTAATTACTCGTATAATTTCATTCAACTATTTCAATATAAAACTTCTAAACAATGAAAAAAGGGTGTTGATAGCTATAACACCTCTAAGGTCCATCTTCACTAAAACACAGAAGACAAATATTGCATGGATTAAAGGTATATGCACTATTAACTTTTATGATCACTATCATAACTCCTACAAAAATATATTAAGCCAACAACAAATACAGCTAATGTGCAATAAGAAATGGATAAAAGTTCGATATTTAGATATGACTTAACCACTGTCAACGCGGAGCACAAATAATATTATAAACTACAGCAAACCTGCCTAATCAAGAGTGACGAATCTGACCACCTGATCAAACAAAGAACTTAGGCTTTACACTTAATTTATGCAACAAAGAACATTGACTTTGCACTCAATCTGTGTGTTTAGTTGAAATAAAAAAAAAAAAAAGAACACACACACACAACACACAGTAAACCCTAATATTGCTTACCTAAGTTATAGCAGCTTTGAATTTTTAAGGCTTCAAACGTTTTAGTCGGTTACAGGATGGAAATCAAAAGTCGATTCCTCATGTATCTCTCTCATCTCCCTCGCTAGACTCCTTGGAATTTCTCCTGAATATGATATTTGCAAAACAAATTAGCACTGAGACAAGCATTTGAAATCAAAACAATAGAAAAGCAGTGAATAAATGAATGCAAAAACCCTATACATAAAACTGAAATTCATTCACGGATTAGAGTTGATTCGGGAAAAATATAAACAAATGACCTGCAACACTCGTAACTTTCAACTTCACTGCAGGGACTAAGATCTTCAGGACCTGAAAATGGTAAACATCCACATGTTTAGAACATACGTGCTTCACATCAAATAATTTAGTTTGCCTGCCACGTTAACATACATGTCTCCACCAGCTGTTAACACGTCTCCACCGGAAGCACACCTACCCTCAAGCATTAATAATTAATAATAATACAACACACATCATAAATCACTGTTCATCAACTTCCTTTATTAATAGATAGGATAATTTACTTTGTCTATAAATATACAGGCCAATAGGGGAATTCTGCACCGATCACACTAGCATGACCAATGGTCATGTTATAAATTATTTAATAAACAATTATTATATTGATTATTATATTTTTTTCACACTTTAACACTCAAATTCAATTTTATCGATCATTATAAATTAAATATTTAAATAATATTTAATAATTATATTTCACAAATTGATTATTATTATTATTCAAAATTAAAACACTTAATCAATTTATTCTATTTAATTAAGTTATATAAAGTAATTATATTATTTTAATTGTTAAACTCAAATACTAATTAAAACCCTAATTCATACCTAGTCTTTCAATTATATTATTCTGATAAAAAGATGCCAACCTTAGGTTGAATCGTGAAACAATTTTTATGTCAAGTCTAGCATTCTACCATTTACAAATCACTTATAATTATGAAGTGAGTATTAATAGTCTTTTTTTATGTGCTTTATATTCTAAGAAAATCATATGATTCTATCGTCAATTGTTGATATTTATTATTATATCATTCTATGTTCAATTCAAAACATGAGATGTTATTACTTGCAATTATGTGTTCATACTTAAATAAACTAAATGATAACACAATCATTAATTCATGCACAATGTTGTAAAAATCGCGACTAGCCTCCGATTAGTCACCGATTAATCGCTAATCGGAGGTTGGCCGCTTCGATTTCACCAAATCGGGGTCCTAGGCGCTAATCGGTCAAAATTGGTCAAATCCGGACCAAATCGTCCTAATCGGCGGTGTTCCGGCTACAAGAACGGCCGGATTTGCCTATTCTGGTGACAGATTAGATGATTCCGACGACGGATTGCCGATTCCGGCGCCGAACTCCGACGTCGGTGACTGGAGCGGGAGGAGATGGAACGATGAGAAGATGTGTGTTTTAAATGATTTATTAAAGTTTACTTATTTTAACATTTAACCACCTTCATATTCACCAATTTACAGTTTATCCCCTCCAACTTGTAAATTAATGCATAAATGAGTATAAAATAATGTTATAGATGCATAAATTTGTAAAATTATACACAAAAGTCCGATCCGATTAATTCCGATTAATCCCGATTAATCCCTAGTGGGTACCTCACCGCCCGACTAGCGCCTAGCGACTTCTACAACACTATTCATGCAACCATCGTAACAATGATAAATTTATTAGTTCTATCCCATATGAATATTCGAGTGGTGATTGGAACTAGATTCACATATTCTATCACAAAGCTTTGAATGTGGACCGAGTCAATTTAGTCATTAGGTTTAATTGTGTTTGTTTTGTCTTTTATGTTACACTATTGAATCATAAGTCTTAACATTACCATATGAATTGAATTGTTTCAAACATTTTAATCAATCTGTGTGTGTGTGTGTGTATATATATATATATATATATATGCAAACCTGTGTTTACTCACCAGCAAATTCTTTAACTGACTCGTTACTTTTTCACATGATTTCACAAAATACAGTTTAAAGGAATTCTTAATACTCATTTAAAAATTAGACCTAGATTAATAAAATACAATTATTATGTTTATTTGATTATTGTTTGATTGTAATGAATGTTTTAGGTAGTATTTATCAATAAAAATTTAAAATTAATATTACTTCAATGTACTTATTGCCATGACATTTTTATCAAAAAACATCTGTTTTAATTTAATTTTTAACTAACTCTGTTTTTAAATAAGAAGATGAAAATATATTTAAAACAAGAGTAAACATATAAGCAAACATATATAAATAAATCCAACTCATTATCACCTTTTAAATTTATTTTAATTACCAATCTTATATATTAATATAAAATATAAATAAAATATTTATGTCTTTTGTTTGATGGAAATTTTAAAATTTTAAAGTTTTAAAATATAAAAGTTAAATACTTTTTAGAGGGAAATTTTAAATTTTAAATTTTAAAATTTAAATATTTTTCGTAAAAGGGAAAATTCTAAATATTGAAAACTTAAAATTCAGACATTACATAGTTAAAAGTTACAATAACTAAATAATACATAACTTAAATGATACGACAATTAACTACCTAAATATCATACTTTGCGCGAATTTTGTCACAAATTTTTTTTATGGAATGCGACTTGGTCGGGATTTATGTATGTTGTATCCTTAAAAAGAATTTCTTGTTCATGCAGTGCAATCTCTTGTTCACGTAGTGCGATCTCTTGTTTACGGGCGTGTACATCTTTTCGCTTAATATCAACATATTCACGCATTTTGGATTCAATTTCACCAATGGCGGATTCTCTTATTTCTGTTAAATTTTGAAAGCGTCCGATGACCTCATTTATTGTGATGAGTCGGCTTTTGCTTTGCCTTTACACTTACCTTTAGCCATCGTTTTAGCCTTCTTTGTACCCATTGGACGGGGAAGTTCTTCAACTTTATTCCCATAGTCATCAATCGTTAATTCATTGTCATCATTGAGGTCAAAGTAGTTATTAGCTTCACATGAAATATTATGAGCAGATCTTTTACCACTTACACTTTGGCTGTGCTCAAGACCTGTTTGTTCTTTCCACTTTGGCTTGTCTTTGAGAAGGATCCAAACATGATCGTACATAAATTGCGTACTTTCTGAGGCTTCATACATCTCACGAGCACGTCTAAGCAATTGATCATCAGAACAACCACTTATTTTTTGTTTTCATAGTTGAATGTAGATGCCGTTGAATACAATCACCTTTCGTTTATCATATGCTAGCGAGAACGTAGGTTATCTGTTGTTCTCACCACACATTGCTACCATGTTTGAAGTATGCATGGACCCTCCGCCAAAAGTCATTGTTCTTTTGAGAGGCGGGAGTTTGAGTAGGGGGAAAATTCAAAATTATTTAAAATTTATTTTTTTTGAGGGGGGGGGGGATTTGAAATCCAAACTTTAAATTTAATAAATAATAATTAATAGACGTTTTGGGGGAAATTTTAAATTTATTGTAAAAAATTAAATTATAAAAATTTAAATTTTATAGATAATAAATCAAGAATTCAAACAATCTTCAAATAAATAAAAGTTACAAGAGTAAAACATTACCACAATAATGACACACTACAATAATATCATATAACAATAACTAAACATTATAATACTTATTCTTTAAAAAACGAGATATGCTCCACTAAATCAGCCCGAAGTGCATAATGAGCCTCTTGATTATGTAAACATTAAAACCTTTGCAAATAAGTTTGAAATCATGTTGGAGCTCCGTGTTCATAAGTTATTGGCCCATCTTCATCATCATCACCCAACCACTGACATATAACATAGCCTTCATCCTCTACAATCATATTATGCATTATAATACATGCATACATGATATCACTTAGTTTTTGCAAGCTCCAAGCTTTTGCGGGACCATGTACGATTGCCCATCGAGCTTGGAGGACACCAAAGGCTCTCTCGACATCCTTTCTTGCGGACTCGTGTTGCTTTTTAAATTCGTTCATTTTTTTGGTCTGTGGATATGTAAAGCTTTTCACTAGTGTAGCCCATTCAGGATATATACCATCTGCAAGATAATATCCTGTTGTGTATGGAGTTCCATTCACTGTAAAATTACATGGAGGAGCATTACCTTGTAAGACTTGGTTAAATACTGAAGATTGATTGAGCATATTAATATCATTGTTGGAGTCCACCACTCCAAAATATGCATGCCGGATCCAAAGATCATATGATGCAACCGCCTCTAGCATAATGGTGGGATATCCATGGTCACCTCGTGTGTATTGACCTTTCCATGCAACGGGACAATTTTTCCAAGCCCAGTGCATACAATCAATGCTTCCTAGCATTCCGGGAAACCCATGCTTGGTAGAATGTGCTTCTAGCAAACGTTGTATGTCGGAAGCGATTGGCCTTCTTAGATACTCTTCTGAGTAAACTTCAAAAACAAATCTATAAAATTTTTGTAGACATTCGGCAGTAGTAGTTTCACCAATTCGTATGTATTCGTCACATAGATCAGCAGCTGTGCCATTTGCCAACTGTCGTATGGTAGCAATGCATTTTTGTATTGGCTAAAGACCTTTTCTACTAGTACAATCATATCTTTATTGAAAATAGGAAGAATGATTGGACACCTTCAACAATTCGATTGAAAAATTGTTTGCTCATCTGGAACCTTCGTCTAAAATAACTTTCGGGGTACACCGATCCAGAAAAATAGTCAGTCCAAAGACGCTTATCCCCCTCTTCGCGACCCCTTTGTATACTTTTATGTTTTCTTGTTGTGCTTCAAGAATTTTTAGTAACATGAGCTTTCATCACTTCTACATACGTTTTGTCAACATCATCATTTATCAATTCTTTTAACGCCGCATGCATAAAATCTATAAAATGTGAACCAGGAGGTGAAATGGGTGGACTTTCATCACTATTTAAACTCATTTTTTATGTAGAGTTTAGAAATAATGAGAAATTTTAAAAGATGAAAGGTAAACTAAATTGAAGGTGTTGAAAGAATGAAAGATGAATGTTTGTATTTATAGTAAAAATATAACCGTTATGAGAAAGTTTAAAAAAATTTAAAATTTAAAAATATAGCCGTTTGGGGGAAATTTAAAATTTAAAAATTTAAAATTTAATAACTTGAAACTAAATATAACCGTTATGTGTACGTTATAATTTTTTGAAAATTTAAATAAATTAAAATTGAAAAACTAAATATTTTATTAATATAAATATATTATTTTTTTTTTTTAATATTAACACCCAACCCTGGCCAACCCCCTGAAAATGTCAGATGTTTTTAATGGGATTTGGTGTTCATCCTCTTGAACATCTACACTCAAATCCAAGGCCTACAATAGATGCTTGGGATCCAGCTGGAGTTTTTTCTCCTAAAACAAACCATTGGAGATGCTCTTATAACAAAGATGACAAAATCACACACGTACAACATTAGAATGCCCTTAATATACCTATAAAAGTAACTATCCCGCTAATTAAGCTAACTAAGATTCTTTACTGTAGGAAACTAATTAGTAACTATTACTTATGCACTTTTCAACAACTCAAGAGTAACTATCTTGAGCTTGGGTAGCTATCCATTATGTATCGACCTCAAATTACTTTCGGTATTAACTAACCTCGGTAGTAAAATGCCTTTGGTGTTAACATCTCATCGATGTAATGTTCACTCTTGTGCAGTTTTGTATAATTGGATTTACGGTAGTCTCAACAAATATCAATATATCAAGCTATCGTAAGTAACAATTAAGCGTTCTCATGGGGACACTTTACTCGTAAGATGCTTTCCATCTATTCATGAAGTCAAGGGTTTAGATCTTACGATATGTTATTCTAGGTGGATATAAGAGTAGATTATAAGTCGCTTTGAAAAAGTAATAATTTAGTGTTAAAACTGTGATGCTTTTAACAATGTAGGGTAGTCTGGACATATTAATTCATTACTGCAATCTAAAGCTACCATCAAATGTATGAATGTGTTTGGTGATGATAGAGGCTTGAGCGTATGTATGGTACAAATTTGATTGTTCATCTCATGACACTTTCAGAGTAGTGTGGCATTACTTCCAAATAAGATATAACTAGGCCATTACATACTTATTGTTCAAACTATAGGGAAAACTACTTACAAATACAACTTCATTCATGATGTTCAAGCAGATATGACGTGATCCTAATCGTTTACATGGAACTAACTCTTAAAAGGTCTTGTTCAAGAGACCGGTTATGAAATATTATCAAATTACCGGGCATGTAGGATCGTGATGGTATCATCATCGATAGATCCAACACCACCACTAGTTGAAGTTGATGTTGAGTACTTACTATATTTTGATTGCCTAAATATGAATGCGGGTTGATTCGGAGAAGGCAGCATTGTTTCATGATTACTTAACATATAAGCTACATCACTCATTGTAGGCCGATCACTAGCCAATTCTTGAACACACAAGATCCCGACATGGATACATAAAAGAACTTCACATGCATCAAATGAATCTCCTAAAGACGGGTCAACTATAGTCAATGCTTTATCTTGTTTCCACAAGTCCCAAACCTACAGAGGATGTAGGTTAGTTAGGATATAATTAATCAACAAAGAATGTATGACAACATTCAATTACTTACATGCCCAATCAAGTTAACCGATTTCTGCTGATAGTAGCTGTTGTTTTTCCTACCACTGATTATCTCTAGAACTAGAATTCCAAAGCTAAAAACATCAGATTTTACTGAAAAAAGGCCCTCCATTGCGTACTCCGGAGACATATAACCACTACAGTCGTATTACATACCTAGTTAGATAAATGAAACGAATCAAAACCGTTAAAAAGTTAAGGATGATACATACTATGTTCCAACAACTCTACGCGTTTTAGCTTCACCTTCATCCCCTTTAAAGATTTTTGCCATTCCGAAATCAGAAATTTTAGGGTTTAAATTTGTATCTAGCAAAACATTGCTTGCTTTTAGATCCCTGTGGATGATCTTGAGCCTAGAATCGTGATGAAGATATAGTAGCCCACGTACAATTCCTTGAATGATCTGGAGACGTTTCTTCCAATCTAATCGAGAAGCCTTTTCTTGATCTAGGATCGACACCATTATATTTCATCAAATATATTTTAGAATTTGTAGCACTTCAGAAATGTAAGTAGTTAGATTTTGAAAAAAGTTGATTGTAGGTTGGAGAACAAACCGAATATGAAAGAATCCAAGCCTTTGTTTGGTAAGTATTCGTAAACTAACATCTTTTCGTCCTTATGGAAACAATATCCTAAAAGTCGTACGAGGTTCCTGTGTTGAAGTTTCGCTATCAACGTTACTTCGTTTTTGAATTCTTGCATCCCTTGACCAGAACAATTCGATAATCTTTTGACAGCAATTTCTTGCCCATTTAGTATCTTACCCTGATTCATTCATTCTTTATTAGCAAAAAACAATTATACTTAATCGTAAAGGCCAAGATCATTGACCAGATTAACTAGATACTACCTTATAAACCGACCCAAATCCACCTTCTCCAAGCTTGTTCAAGGGCGAAAAGTTATTAGTTGCCGCAACTATTACACTCAAATCAAACACATCTAAATCAACAGTTTTGCCAATATCCTTCTCCATGGAAGACTCTTCCAAGCTTTTGAAGCTATTTGGGAAACTTAACCCAACTTCACCTTCATTTCGTTTGGCTGTATCAAAAAATTAATTAGTAGTAAAAACTAGTTTATTAATGCATTTATGTTTTCTTGAAGAACCACTATCTCACACATCTATCCATCATGCGTGAAACTTGAACAGTCAACCACTTAAGCATGTACACATTTCCTATACACATTGATACCGCTAGGCCACATACCCTTTCCTTAAGGGCAAACCCTAAACCGTGAAAGCGGACTGAACTGGTCAACAACCCAAACCAAAATAATAACAAAAACCATGTAGTTTTAGATATAACATAGTTCCATCCTAATTTACTCAACTTTCAGTTAAACTAGTACTACTTGATTAATGGTTTTATATGTCTTGATCATGTTTTCAGTTGAACCAGTACTGAATGCTTTTAACTCAACTTTTAATTACAACTAAAAATAACATTCAAGAGCTTTGGATTATGTTGTATGTATTTAAAACTATTAAAGTCAAAATATATGTTATATGTTTACAGTTTGAAAATGGTTTAAACCAAAAATAATCCAAAGCACAAAGAACTAAATGATTTAGTTTGGTCTCGTTCCAATGCTTTCATGATACATATTCTCCTAGAAGAATTCTTACTACTAGATTTTGTAGATTTGAATCTTTGATATTCTCCAAAAGTGATATTCTTTTGAACCATATATTAATCACTTTGAGATTAAAATGATTTTTAGGATACTCCAAATTCTTTAATTAGATAAATATATATAAAAGCAAGAACAAATATGAACTTGATACACCATACCTTTTTTCTTCCTTATGTAACAACAAATAAAGGCACACAACAGAAACCCCGTTGCAATTATCGGCAACCCGATGACCAGAAATGGTTTTTTATGCGATTTATTTGGCCTCTTGGATGAGTATTTGGCTGAAATACAGTCATAGGAAAGATTATGTTAAATTGATATTTATCAAAGATATGTTAATCATAGGAAAGATTAATATCAAATTGATATTAATCTGAGACATTAATCTTAATACATCAAAGGTGAAGATTTGATTTATTGGTTTATACAATTTCTTTTGGTTTTCATTTTAACCCAATACACTTCCTATAATACTATGATAGATTACATTTTATAGCATCTCAAGAGGAGTCCCATCACATCTTGATATATATCAAGTGCTGCAAAATATATATTCGTATAGTTAAAACGAGGCCTAAAAACTTAAGAAATAACAACATCATAAAACGACTATATAAACTAATGAGTATTAGTAACAAATAATTACGGACTGCTAGTAAGTTAATGATGGACTACTCAAACAACCAAAATCTTGTTTGTTAATTGTCTAATGTAAAGAAATGTGAATGTGTATGTAGCTTATATAGAAATGTGTATGTTACTCATATGAATATGTATTTGTACGTCATGTAGTGACGATGGTACGCATCAAGGGTGGGAATAGTAGAGATAGCGAGAGGACTACCAAGTCTACTTCACGTCAAGGGCTAACTCTAGTGATAGTACCCCTTTTTAGTACATAGGTGATTTAACTTTGCAATTGTTGTTGCATTAGCATCTTGGGTTGTGGTGATCAATCCTACGGATGAGCCTGATAGTTATCGCATGCTATGGTTTGAGAATATGTATATTGATCCTCATGTTTTTGTTGATGAGGTCGGTGATGGTCTTGACGATCTTGGTTTTCATTTTTTCGAGAGAAGACATGCCCCAATATTTAACCGCAGCCTCATATCCGTTAAGATTACCATACAAAGTTAGGATAATCGATGATGTGATGGTCGTTTATTAGAAAGGGTTGATAATAAAGTCTCCAATTACACCTTAACTTCCTATTTACATTCATCAGACTACCCAAGGCAGATGCACATGCATGAATGACAACCCAAATGAAAACAACTATCTTGATTGGATTCAAGAGATGTAGAACTTTTTGTTCGCAAAAAAACAAAATATGGTTTGTTGACAGAAGCCTCAAGAAGCCAGAAAATTTTCAGCTCAATCACATTGCATGGTTACGATGTGATGTAATGATTAAAGTATTGCTGACTACAACCATTGAAAAGGATATTAGGGTTAGCGTGAAATATGCTAACACTAATGTAGAAATCTGAACGGTTTGCTTGAACAGTTTATGAAGGGAAGTGCACCTAGGGCATATGAATTGTAGCAACTTTTTACGACAACCGAACAAGACAAGATGGGACCTTGGTCTTAACTTACTACATACGGCATACTGGTGAGGATGTTGTCGGACGAAATAGGATAGGTATTTTTTCGATACTGACATGTTTATTGTGAAGAATTCATCGAATGCTAAAGTTAACAAATAGGTTGTTGACTTGTTTTGCACTAAACATATAATCCACAACTTTGATTTGTTTCATCGTAGCATCAAAACGTCACAGGAATAAACAGTAATATGGACTTTTTTTGCCAAAGTGGTGTTTTTCAAAAAACTATTTACTAATTAAGTGGACTTTTTAAAATATTTATCAATTAGGTTGAAATGCATTTAATCTTTATTTTTAAAAAGAAATAAAACAAAAAAATAGATTAGGCAACAGAATATTCTACGTGAATGCTACACAACAAATTCTCTCCGCCTCTTCCGAAACATCAAAAAACTTCATCTCCATTACCGTCAACTATGTCGTCTAATCTCCAACAGAAGATCAATTGCATGGTCTAGTTGCAACTCACTTTCAACGATTTCAGTTTGATATCCATTAGAACACCAATCGTTTTGTCCGACTACATACCTATTTCAAACGATTTCTCTCCAATTTGTTCGTTTTGTTCGGTTTAGGCGTTTCGAAAGCAATTGTTCTCAGGTATGTTTGATTTCATAAAGTATGTTTGATTTGATATCAAGTTTTTGCATTATATGTTTGCACTTTAATTGATTCAATTTAAATCATCCTGTTATAATGTATTTGATTTTGTATTATACTTTAGGATTATATTTTTGCATTTTGAAATCATGTTTGAGTTCAAAAGACTAACTGTGCTCAAGAATGATCATATTTTTTACATTATGAATTTTGGCATTGTAAATCATTTATTTATTTGGGCTAGAACTAAATAAAAATGTGTAATTACTTTTCAGTTTAGTTTTTATAAGATTATCAAACAGCCTAACTAATGTTTATCATTGTTTAATGTTTACTATGGCACCAAACTTTGTTACATTATTATGCTATTGGGGTGGCAAGATTTGTGATGTGCCGGAAGGAGTTGGTTATAATAAACCTCCGAGTAGAGCAATCAAGGTTCATTATGGAATACAATTTGACGAGTTGATCAATCAAATCTTTCATGCAGCATCTCTTGATAAGCAACACCACCACATTAAAGTAACTTGCAGATATCCATCAGTTGGTATTGGAAAAGTGATAAAGTATATTCCACTCCCAATCAAAGATAATGATGACATTGGCATAATGTTTGATGTGTTTAGTTTCCATGATGAACTAAATAATCTTGATCTTTACTTAGAGGTTGAAGAGTATGGACTAATATGTGAAACGGGGATCTCCTTTAGGTATATACATCTATGCTTTACATTAATTTTATATTTCTACTTATTTTATTTTTTACTAATTTTGTTTGTAACATTACTTGTAGAACTCGCGATTCGGTATTACTAGAGAAAGAAATAAGAAGTGAGCCATTATTACCTTTTGCTGACCATGTTAATTTTATATCAGACATGATTCAAAATGAAGATTTTAACATAATGTCCCAAATTGCTGTTGTAAACAATGCAATGAGGAGTGGATCCAACACTGAAACTGAAGCTGAAGATGAAGAAGTTGGAATTGAAGATAAAGATGAAAATGACATTACTAACTTCACTCAAGAAACTAAAGACATAGAGATGAAACATCATATGACAACATTCAGGTACCTTCAAGTTACACTAATTTGGAAGGAACCAATGTGAGTATTGATGAAATTTGGATGGTTTTACATTCTAATAGTAAAAGTGATTTCATTCGTGAGCTAGGAAAAGACTCGTTCAATGACAAGGAAGAACTTAGCATTCCTGCATTAAGAGCCGAAATTATTGATAGGTTAGGCTATACTCCTTCATACAAAAAGGTTTGGGTGGGAAAACAAAAGGCAATTGAACAGGTTTTTAGGAATTAGGAAGAATCTTATAATATTTTACCTAAGTTTCTAGCTGCACTACAAATGTTCAATCCTGGGACTATAGTTGAATGGTGTATCTCAAGACAAACTGAAGCAGATCACATGGAATTTAGACGTGTTTTTTTGGGCATTTGCTCCTTCTATTGAGGGATTTAGGCATTGCCGACCCGTAATTAGCATTGATGCCACACATTTGTATGGTAAGTATAAAGGTAAGATGATGATTGCAATAGGAGTTGATGGTTATAACCAGATATTGCCACTTGCATTTGCTATTGTTGAAAATGAGTCTTATGTTAGTTGGCATTGGTTTCTTTCTCTTGTCAAGAAACATGTGGTGAAGGATTTTCAAGGGATATGTCTAATATCCGATCGACATATTGGAATCCTAAAGGTAGTTAGCGAGCAAGGATCTCCTTGGTTAGAGCCACTTGGCTTTCACAGGTATTGTTTATAAAACATTCCTTTACATAATGTTTATCATATTAATTTTACAACTCACACTTTAAAGTTTTTTTCATAGGTATTGTTTAAGGCATTTCATCAACAACTTTCATGATAAGTTTCGCAACTCTCAATTAAAAGTTTTAGCTTACCATGCTGGGAGTCAGAATCAGATTAGGAAGTTTAATTCCATCATGGAAGAAATTGGGAAAATAAATCCACAAGCTCGCCAGTGGCTTGAGAGACATCCACTTGATAGATGGACACTTGCACATGATGGTGGAAAACGATTGGCGTGCTTACTACAAATTTGTCAGAAATTTTTAACAGTGTACTTAAAGGTGCTCGTTTTTTACCAATCACATCATGTGTTCAACTTACATTTTATAGATTGGTACACTATTTTGTTGTGAGACGTCCTATGGGATCTAAGGCTCAAGCTAATGGAGATGCATATACTCCTCATGTTGTTGCAAAACAAGTAGCTTTAATAACAAAAGCTAGTGCACACTTTTTGAGGTCTTTTAATCGAGAGAAGGGATTATTCGAGGTGGTGACTCATAAAGGAAGAAATGTTCAAGTAGTTAATTTGCAACAAAAAACTTGCACATGTGATAAGTGGAAGCTATTTAAGTATCCATATTCTCATGTTTTGAGCGCTTGTGCTCAACTTTCTTTGGAAAGTTGGCAATATGTTCATTAATGTTACTCAATTATGAATTATATTGCAACTTGGTCATCTGAGTTTTTCCCGATCCCTCATGAAGCATATTGGCCACGACCATAATTTATTGCAAAATTGCTTCCTAATTCAGATCTTAAACGGGGATAAAAAGGGTCGTCCTCGTTCAACAAGGCTACGAAATGAAATGGATATTAAAGAAAAGAAAAATGCCCGCCTTTGTGGAATTTGTAGAAAACGTGGTCATAATCGCGTAAGATGTCCTTCTAAGCCTAGACGAAGGGATAATGATATCTAGATGGGTCGAGTTTCTGACTTTTCTGGCATTTTTTTCTTAATCTAATTTAAAGTCTGTTTGGCATTATTATTTTGGTTTTTGAGAAGCATCATTATGAAAAAAAAACCTCTTGTATTTGATTTGTTTCTTTAAAGTGTATGGGTTGGATTTGACATTATTCTTTTGGTTAAGAAATATTTATAATGTGCATGTATATTTTTTCAAATGCTTCCTATAATTTGGATATCCTATAGAAATGTTACAGGTTGTTTGAAAAAATAAAAAAGAAGTGTATGGAGATTAATTGATTAGAGAAAATAAATAAATAAAAGATCACAAGTTGGTTAAAAAATAAAGAATAATTTAATGAGAATTAAAAGATAAAGAGGTGTATAGAAAATTATAAAAAATACACCCATTTGGTAAATATTTCTAATACAACTTCTCTTTGGTAAATACTTTTTAAAACTACAACTAAATGGTAAATATTTTAAAAAATACACCTATTTGGTAAATATGTTTTTTAAAAACACCAATTTAGCAAAAAACTCAGATGTGTTTTTTTCCGAAAAGAGTGTAGTCAGAAAACTTATTTACCAAAATGGTGTAGTTGGTAAAATATTTATCAAAATAGTGTAGATTACTTTTTTTTTTCTCACTCCTATTATTATTGGCTATTTAATAGAATGTTATTTTTATACTTATAGTATAATATCTTTAAATATTAAAAATATTTATTTCATTTAAATTGAACTATTTTAAATATTTTTCCAGAATTTTTTTTGAGTTTTTTTTCTAAAACTATATGAACGTTATCCAAATGTTAGATTATCTATTACTAGCTTTAGTAAACCCATGTATTACACGGGTTGAACAAATAAAATATTAAATATAATAAAATTTTATCAAGTATAAAATTATATTTTACCATAAAATATAATTTTAATTGCGTATAGTAAGAACAATATGTAATAAAATAATTATATCAACTTTTTAAACTTTTGGTTTAAAACTTTTTTTTCCAAAAAAAAATAATAAATATTTTGTTTTAAAACAAACCGTATTAAAAGTATCATTTTTAAAAATTTTCTTATTATAAATTTCAATTTAACTATTTTTTGTTTATAAAAAATTAACTTTTTTAAAACACTAATTTTAAAAAAGTTTGATGTTTTGTTAAAATTTCTTATTCTATAAAAATTATTTTTAGAAATAACATTAATAAGAAGATCTTTTTTAAATTTATTAAAAAAACTATTTTTTTCTAAAAAAGTTAAATAATATTATTGATAATTAAGGTAATCTATCTATTATAATAAAAGAAGGTTTTGAATTGACACTTGTCATAATATTAGACCTCCTAAGCCTAATTTTCCCGCTTCTCTCTCATATTAAATATTTATATTAACTACTAATTATATTATTTAATTCTTTTGAGATTAAAATATTTTTTAATAAATTAAAAAAGAGTTCTTTTTATAAATGTAACTTTTAAAGAAACAATCTTTTGTATAATATAAATATTTTTTAAATATGTTTTTAAAAATACAAAATATTTAAAATCAATGTTTTTAGAAATTATATTTTTTATGAACCATTAAAAAATTAAAATTCAAAGTTACAATAAGAAATTTTTAGAAAATGACATTTTTTTAAAACATTTTGATTTAGAATGAATTTTTTAAATATTTTTAGATTTAAAAATTTTAAAACAAAATTTGAAAGAAAATAATATCATTATTTTTTTAACTTATAGTATTTACTCAAACGTAATTTCAACCATATCATATTTCAAAATATTATTTTATAATTAATAATTTTTTACTACTATTTATTTAATACTTTTTATTCAATCCGTGTAATACACGGGGTACTAACCTAGTTATTTAGTATAAGAGAGAAGCGTGAAAATTTTGGTGAGAATAAATGTGGTGCAGCCACGTGTCATCTCAAAATACTCTTTTATTAGAGTAGAAAGATCTCTAATAATGCAAGGTTTTCTATTGACACATGTCAATCAATGAAAACCTTTATAATTACATTTTCTCGCTTAAAACATATTAAATTGCAATTTGCAATTTTATTTTTAAAACTATAATCTTTTTAAAAAAATGCATTTATTAATCATTTGAAAATATAAACAATAGTTACCATAATTAAATACTATTACCATAATTTAAAATTAAAATAGTTTTCATATTAATATTTGATATAATTTAAGTATCAAATAGTTTTCATATTCAATTTTGATATCAAATAAAATGTTTTGATTATACGTTAAGTTTTTATTGTCTAAATTATTTTAAATCTTTCATATATATTTATAAAAAGAAGTAACTATTTAGAAAATAATACCTTAGTAAAAAATATAATATTTTATCATTCATTTAAATAAAAACTAAAAATTATTATCAACTTTTAAATGAAAAACAATTTATGATTTAAAGAATACAATAAATTATCATTCATCATACACAATTTATGTCTTAAAATGACAAGTTGTTTTAGAAAGAAAATTTAACTATCTATGAATAAATGTCTTAAAAAGTTGCTACTATAATAATCTTTAGATTTAGAAATCATTTGAAAGAATTGGTAATCATCTTTATATAAATGATGTGATATAAATTTTGATTTAAATGGAGCTATTAAAAAAACAAGGAATGTTTTTAAATTTCTGATATATTAATTTAATGCTCAGGTTGTGGTTGTTAAAAAAATAAATTAAGATGGTTTGTTAGAGCATAAAATAATTATGGTTTTTTAAGCTTACATATGTGAGTATAAGTGTATAGTATGAGACAAAACTTTTGTTTATTAATTTGTGTTTCTTACTTATAACATTAGTTAGTTAGACATGAATTTCAGTTAATTGGGAGCTTATAATTTTTTTCTTTGTTTGTTTGTAGTTTAAATGTTTTTATACTATACACATTATAAATGTATATAATTTATATTATACAGCCCCGTGTAATACACGGGATTATAACCTAGTTGTACTAATATAGAAATGTATTTTATTTCATTCAACATGTTAAATCGAGATCTAATATTTTTTTATTTTAGTTTTATTTGTTTTTTACCGATTCTATTATACTCTTTTTTCATAATTTTTTTCGTTCGTGGAACATTTTAGAAACGTTCTTATAGATATTATACTTTGCAAATAATCTAACATTTCTATATTATTACAATAATCTAACATTTTAGAAAAGGTTTTTAGAGTTTTAGAAAAAAACTCAAAAAACACTTCTGGAAAACTATGAAAAAAATTAATTTAAATTAAAAGACAGTTTTTAGAATTTAAAAATATTATCATATGAGTATTAAATAACATTTAAACAAATAGCCAATAATAATAGAAGTAAGAAAAAAAATCAAAAACTACACTATATTAGTAAATATTTTACCAACTGTACTATATTAGCAAAAAAAATCAAAAACTACACCATTACATAACATTTAGTAACTACACTCTTTTGGAAAAAAAACTCTTAAAAAACCTTAAAAAAACACTTTAGTTTAAAAAGAGTTGGCTTTAAATTAAACATATATTTAAATGTTTGAAAAAAAAGGTAATATTACAAGTTATTAAAGTAAAATCAATTAATTAGTTAAATGAATCTTTTGAATTAAAAAAGAATTCATTATGTTATGTTGAGTTTGCTTCGTGAACCAACCAAATTGGCTAATGGGTGAGTTTGCTATCACTATCACCGGGTTGTCTGATATTTTAAATTCCACCTAGAAACACCAAAATGGTTTTCGTAAGGGTCCTAATATTAAGGAATCCAACTAGATAAGAACACCCGCATATACGTTACGTATATCACCATAAGCGACGTATAGGTCTCGCTCATTAATAACTGACATTTTAAATCAAATTCAAAACCCTATACGTGTCGTATAGATCCATACACTGCATACAACCTTTTCAAACGACAAAACTGGGCTATGTCAAATCAGCCATTCAGCAGAGCTATATGTGGCGTATAGCACCGTGCTTCATGTATAGGCCTGACACGTATAGCTGAAGTGGGTAGGCCTAACACGAACATTAACCATGATCCAGCGCTCGAGCCAGTGAGACTAGATCGCCGAACAATGTTCAGCATGTGTATTATACACCAGTTTTCGTGTGGCATACGATCCTCCCTTCGACCCTACGAGATTTGGCAGCCGGCGCCTGTTCAGATGGTCGTCGTTGATGATCCACAGCAGCAGAAACTAGATCAGCAGCCGCATTAGGAGCCACCGCTCCATGAGCCAAGCGAGCAGCCGTCACCACCACATCAACGACAACATTTTCTCAACACATTTATAGAGATGTGAGGTTGCCTGAACATATGAAGGCATCTATTGAGGAGGTTGTAGAGAGCTCGCATGAGAAGGGTCGATGGCTCGATCAACAAAGTCGACAGCTCGATTGACTTGGGGAGTGGAACGTTTAGCTCGAAATAACGCGAGAGCATGCCGCAAATATCTATCCTAAGGAGTTGCCACCTCCTCGACATTATTCAGACTCACTATAGAGTTGTAGCTTTTATTTTGTTTATGTATGTAAAAACTCTGCTATTAATATATATTATTTTGTATTAATGTTTGTATTGTTGGCTCGATTGTTGAGTTAAATTATGAATGCTTATATTATTTGTTTCATCTGTTAGTTAAATTACAAAAAGAAGTAATAACATAAAAATATTCGACGTAAAAATATATCCATAACAAAAAAGGATGTAAAAATAGGAAAAAAGATTGTAGAGGAAATAAGAAATTGAACTCAAACTTATACGTGGCGTATAGCACCATACGCCACAAATAGGTGTTACGAGACTAGATGAGTTTGGTGGAAAAAAAACGAAGCCATACGACGGGTATAGTACTATACGTCTCGTATAGCTAGGCGCCAACAGTTGATGTGACACCTCGTTCGAAAGAGAATGTCAGGAAATGTTTTTTGGCCCTATACGCATCGTATGGTGCCATACGATGCGTATAGGTTGGCGGGGTGTTGGTTTATCAAAGGTGGGTGTCTCAAAACCACTTTAAAATCTAAAACCTTCTCATTTTCTTGATAACAACTTTTCTTTTAATGGATAAAGACAATTAAAACAAAATTATAATTTACCATATGCGTACCTAATTCTTTTGCATCAACACGCATATAAAAAGACTGACCACCTTCTGAAAGCATCCTCATATCAACAATGTCCCCATACCAAGTAATACAACCTCCACTCTCAACCCCTTTACTAATATCACCACTAGCATACCCAATGCACCTACAATTCCTCAAGCACAACTCCTTACACCCTTCTAACCCCAAACTCATGTTCACACGGGCCGTTGACGTGTCGGGCACCTTCACCGGTGCCAACTCAACGAACCCCTCTCCCCTCTCACATGCTCGCGACCCGACCTTTCTCTTACACCCTTTCGAACCATCCCTTAGGTACCAGTCCTTTGGGGACTCGGGTTCGTACCCAGGAAGGCAGTCACATTCAAATGTGACTGATTTATTTGGATCACAAAAGCTAAAAGGACCACAATGGTTGTACCCATCACACTGGTCTTTTGGGTGGGACCAGAACCCAATCCACTCGTGGTTTACGTCATTCCACGTCAGCCTACTCATGGTTCCTGACTCGGTAACGACTAATCTAGAGAAAATGAACGAGTTGCGCATATAGTAAACAACCACCACCTCGTGGTCGTTATCTATGTAAGTCGTGTTAAAGATGTAATTTCTTGTCATCCCGGGTACCCCGCTCCATCCCCGACCCGTCCATGACCCGGCCCGCCAAATTTTTGTCACACCTTTAAATAGGAACAATTGAGTTGACCCAACAAACTCCATTCTATATGAGTAATCCCCAACACTTGGGTTCCCTATAGATTTCCAAGATGTAAACACCCTGTTCAAGCCCGTTTTTCGATCTAACCCGAGCTTCATACCCGGAAGAAACGTATTCGAAGGGTGATCGAAGCTTTGCCACGAGTAAACCTCTTTGTTTACGCCGCGAAACAACACTAAATTCCCCGAATCCAACAACCGAGCCGTGAAAACATCTTTAACTTGTGCTCTAGAAACATTGGTTGACCAAAGCACAAAACTTTGGTCTCTTTCTTGTAGCACGAGGTTCCCCGTGTCGTCAACGGATAAGACACCCGACGAGCTGGCGATCGGGCGGTCTCTGTTGGCGACCCAAACTACCGTTTGCTCAGAAACCTTGTTATACCATATGCCCACATATCGGTTGCTCGAGTTTGAGGGGCCAAAGAATCCAAGAGCAAAATTTTCGCCATTAGAGACCAAAATATCACCATCTTTAAGCGGTCGAGTGAACGTGATGGTGTCGATCGAAGTGCAAAACCCGAAAATCATAAAGATTAACACACAAATTAGAACACCACTTTGTTGATACATGTTATCTTTGGTTGCTTTTGGTATGTTTAATGTTCAAAGGAAACAAGTCAACATTAATAGGATGTGAAATAGTGAATAGAGGTCATGGTGAGCAAGGGACCCGAGAGCAAGTGTGTGTTTGATTGTACATATTCTTAATTGTGTGTATTTATTATAGGTTTTACTAGCTTTAATAAACCCGTGTAATAAACGGATTGAAAAAAATAAAATATTAAATAAAATAATAATTTTATTAATTATTAAACGATATTTTAAAATAAGATATGATTAAAATTACGTATAAGTGATAACTATAAGTATAAAATAATTATATCAACTATTTTATTAGAGTAGAAAATTTTTGTAGAAATAACATTAATAAAAAGATATTTTTCCTAATTTGTTAAAAAATTATTTGTAATCTAAAAAAGAATTAAAATTATTTAATCTTTCTTAATTTAGGTAATTATTTAAGAGGAGAGAGATGCAGGAAAAATACACTTAGGAGGCTTAAAAATATGCCAAGTGTCCTCACAAGTTACTCTTTTAGTATTATATACAGATTAGTTTTGGCCCATACATCAAATAGGTTTCATTTTCATGAAATCTAGATATTTTTCTACCTTAAAATGCATTGACAAACATATGTCCAAATATACTCGTACGACTTAACTATTCAATAATCCAAAACAAAGCAGTATAGGTCACAACTGCCACTAAATCACAAGTAATCTATTATAAACTTTCTTCAAATCAATGTACTTTAACATCGGATCTTTCATTATAGAATATTACATGGCTATGTACTCAAGTAAATGTGTACTTATGTTATTCGTATGTTCCTACCCTAATACAAAAGTAATTAGAGGAATACGTGATAGCATCATATTTTTTATCATCAAGTTTATCTCAGTTCTCTCTCCATGTTATTCGTATATTCCAACCAATTATTCTTTATTTGAACAATAACAAAAACATTGACGATAGGCCTTTTTTTAAATACCGGTCGCTACCAACTTTCATGAATATGACATCTTTGTTTTTTCAGATGACTATTGGTGGATGTCAAATTAATTTAATCATATAAGATGACCAATGGTAGCGGTCAAGTTTCATTGAGAACTGATTTCGACTTGAGGATTATAAAAATACTAGTTTTATTAAACGGGTGTATTACACGGGTTGAATAAAAAATATTAAATAGAATAAAATTTTATTAATTATAAATCGATATTTTAAAATAAGATATGATCGAAATGTTTCTTATAATAAATAAAATAAAATTTTAATTTCAAAACAAACGTTTTAAAAAATGTTATACTTAAAACTTTTTTCTTATAACTCTCAATAATTATTTTTTGTTTATAAAAATTTTACTTTTTAAAACACCAAATATAAAATATTTTGTCTTTTTTAAAAAGTTTGATATTCTAAAAGTTTTTTAATTTTATGAATAATTATTTCCTTAGAAATAACATTAGTAAAAATATCTTTTACTTAATTTATTAAAAACTATTTTAATCTAAAAAATAAATAATATTATTAGTAATTAATGTGATTATAAAATAAGAGAGAGAGGCGGAAAAAAATTGTTGAGAAATAATATGGTGTTGACATGTGTCCCTCCTAGATACTTTTTTATTAGAGTATGGAGATGGTTATTTCAATATTTTTAATGCAAAACACAAGTATAAAAATATAGATTATTATTACAGTTAATTACATAACAATCTTGTATCATTGTTTTAATTAGTTAAAGATAGAAATATATAAAAGTATAACTTTTTTTGTTTTTATATATAAATATGGGTAAAAATAATAATAAAATTTTAATAATTAAGTTAGCTTGCGAGCTAGCTGACTCTTGCGAGCTGAGCTCAACCCCATAAATTTTAGCTCTTTAAAATAAACGATTTGACTTAGCTCAGTATTTAAATGAGTTGAACCTGAGTCCTCTCGCTTGACTTGTTTACAACCCTAATTTATCTTTTTCTCTTCATGTCATTACTTGCCCTTCAAATTTGTTATTAACTCTCTTTCTTGTAAAAATATTATGTTTCAACAAAATTGCGCCCTTCTTATTGTTGTCACTATCGTGTTCCACGACCATACTTACATTTTCTAAGGGAAAATGATGGCTAGGACTTTTAAACCAGTCAAAACTGATATTGAGGTATAGTCATCTAACATCATTAGAAAGAAAAATTACATACTTTTTTTTGTTTAAGGCTTACATGGGGGGGTTATTCAAGACAAAGGTGGCCACCTCTTTGCCTGTTGGTTCTGGAGTCATTGATGCTTGGGGAAGGCTTAAGGCGATGGTTCCATTGTCTTCCCCCGTCTATTTGTAGCCTCGTTCCTCTTGGCTTTTATCGATCAATCATCTTCTCAATATGCAAATCTCATTCACCAAAAAAGGCTCCATTGCTCTTTGCAGTCGCCATCTTGTTCTAGTTCATAATAAGCTAAGTTATCCTAAATACTCGATGATTTGGTCGCTTGATATGTTCAACACATCATATTTACTAGGTTATCCTCTTCGTTTCATCCTCTTTCAAGTTTTAGACTTTCCTTTAGACAAATATCCAATGATTTTGTTCAAGCCTATATTGTCTTTTATTTCTTTCAGATTCAATAGTAGGATTTGTTGTTTTTCAGTTATAAAACTTACTAAGTAGGATCTCTATTTAAATATATTATAAGACTCGTTATATTTTTTAGAACGATAACTAAAACACCCAACAGCAAAATCTGGGAAAGAGCTAGATGAAGAAAAGCAAACAAAAAACATCACCAAATATCACAAGACAAACAACACCAGACAAACAACACCTAAATTACCTCATCAACGTTAAAGAGTAATGCTTCCTTGTCATTGGATTGTGCCTTCGATCGGTTTGTTATGCTTAAAGAAGATAAGATTTTAATCTCTTCACATATATTATACGCCGATATAGGTTTCATGTTGAAAATCTTATTAAATTCTTTGCCCTCCAAATGCTCTAACATGTGATAAGTTGCACGAGTTTTTTCTTAAAATTATTACATGGGACAAATTTATATTCCTCCAACGTCTTCCACTATGAACGAAAAAATTATTGGTATGTTGCACCAACTACTAATTATTCGCCATTTATCCATTGAGAATAAACATGTGGCCAAAACGAGTTATGTAGTTTCGTATGAATCCCCACAAAGAGTGCACGAGTCAAAGATATCAGTAACACCCCGTCGAGTTAACGCACTAAGAGTTTGTATACGTTCCATTTGTGCTCACTAACAAAATATAAGTACCTTAAAAATATATCTTGCTTCTACTATGCATCATTCTGAAACTTCCAACTAGAATAAATGATGGAACCAAAAATAATCCACCCATATGTCAAGGTATAACCTAATACTATCTCCACAACCCACAAAGCCTTTGTTATGGATCTTAAATCAACTCCAGAATTATCCAAATGCTCATGAGTTTTTTCAATTGTATTCAAAGTACTAGGTATGTTAAGTTTAATAATTTAAGTTAACTAGTTAAATTCCTTCACGCGCGTTACGCGTGTGGTGGACTAGACAAACCATAGCTCAGATAAACCATCATAACCTTATGTGCATCACGGACAAAACAGTTTACGACACAGGCAGGCCGACAGACCACGACGGCCAGGGCCATACCAAGAAGAATCAAAACTAATACTCCATGGTATGAATTACCTTTCAAAACTCAAACCCACCAAAAGACAATTTCAAATCATTTTGATACCATCATATCCAACTTGTTTTCTTTACAACTTGAGAGAATGAGAGATGTGCAAAGGATAACTAAAAGAACAGAATAACCAAAAGCTTTATTTGCACACCATCTTTACTCCTCTAATACCTAACACAAATACCATCTCATTGCACCCCTCGTCTCCTACATTCAACCCAAACTAACTAACCTAAGATACTCATTAAATCATGTGAAGGAGCACCAACCAAAGCCAAATAACTTTACATCAAAATCATGTCATGAAACAAAAATCCACACACATGCAAACACAATTGAAGCTGACACATATCGACACAACCAACAACAATTAAGACAACGATCAAACAAAAATACCACATCAACCGAAACCGTTAAACCGCGTCAATCGTGTAATAAAAGCAAGAATGTTCATACATGTCTTAAGTGGTCTCAGATGGTTGTCATCAGCATCATCGACCGAACATACCGACACCGGATAACACATAGCCATGACCATCATCGTGCCATACCGTCTCAGATCAGGCTTCCCCATCATCACCGACGTAAGATCTCAGATGAAACGAACCCCGTCGTCAATGATACCTGACATTGTCTTAGGGTTTTGAATCAAAATTGAACACCCAATAGCGGCGGTGGCTGTGACCACCCACAATCGCTCCTCCACTGGACAACCGACTTGCCGGAGGCAGCACTAAAAAGAGATGCGCCACCATCTAACAAGTGGTCGGAGAACGGCTTCACACAACGGCACTCTCAGCAGCAGATGAGGAGCAAACCCCTAGGCATGCAAACACCAACAAATACACTAGAATCAAGCGGCGATGGCCGACATAGGCCCAACCGTTGTTGTCAGAACCAAAAACCACAAATCAAACGCTGGAGCACGACGACGCTGGACACGAATAGAAGCCGGTTGTTAGGTCACGAAATGCAGAGCATCGCCGGAGGCACCCAGCAACCAGCTGAAGCGGCGGAGCCGATGGGCAAAATGGCCTAAAACCTGGAAGCAATACCAGAGTAGACGAGCAGTAAAGGATAAGTGGCAGACAAAGATGATTCTTTTTTTCTTAAAAGGAGTGTAGTTCACACCCAGTAAAATACCCAAAACACCCCACTACTGTTCATTTCCTTTCCTTTTTAAACAAACTAGGATTTTAACCCGCCGCGCGTTGCAGCGACAACGTACGCATCATTATAAATTATAGATTACAATTGATCTTACTCGTTTCTAAACTAAATTTAAGTCACATAGGCAGAGCTAGGCCAGAAAGGACAAATCCAACAACCCTTTAAATAAAACTTGAGAGGTTGAGATATGACAAAATATGTAAACCAAACCAAAAAAATGACAACAAAGAGGAAAAACTAATGCAAACTATTTTAAAGTCACTGTAACTCATACAATAGAAACGGAGGAAAAGACAAACAAACCAAGAAAAGTAGGTCAACTTTATAGTTGGTTACCTTACCTTAGTCTTTTTTGCTAAACACATAACAATTGGGAAACTGACTTGAAACCAAACTTTGTTTGAAGTAACCAAAGAAAACTAATTAATCTCTTGCATGCTGTGACGTTTTGATTAAATTCTACAAATGCACGTAAAGACAAATGTAGCACAACTCCGACAAACTTCAACGCTAACAAACATAGACCAAAAAGGAACCTATAGATGCAACATACACTATCAGGCGATAAGTTAACAACTTTTTAGATCAATTTTAAACATATAATATTGCAATCTTTATGAATAAAGAATCAACGTCAAATACATCCATACTTTAAGAAACAACATACAACTTAATCTGTAGCATGTAGATGTCATATCACTTATGCAAAACAGAAAGAAGGAAAACAAAAAACTTTATATTCTTTCTTTTTGTTAATTTATACAATAGAAATAAACAGTTAAATGTATTTTTACTATTGTTAAGAAGAACACATGTTCCTATCAAACGTATAAACTTTTAACCATTATCATATAATTGAAGAACATATGGTAAATGCGAAATAGGAGATGGAGAAGAAACTATTATCACCATTAAAGTAATAGTTAAAAAAGTCTTTCCTCTTCTTGATGGCCAAATCAAGGTTTTATGTCCACAACTTTGAATCAATCATTTGATATAAACACTTGTCTCTTACCCAAAAGTAAAAACATAAACAATTTAAAGCGTGCGTGGAATAATGTAGAAAGGTAAATTAAAAACCTACTAATGAGGTGCAGTGTGGGCAAGAGCTCTAGAAGTCTTATTGTTATTGAATTAAAAGAATTTAGTAACTTTTTTTTAGCTATTTTGAGGGTATGGTTTACATCGTTGAGTGCTCAAATGATAACCTCTATTATTTACTCAGTAATAACATATTACAGATCAAAGTTGGAGAAACATAAAATTTGAAACTCAAGAACAATGGAATAATCCTCTATTATTTACTCAGTAATAACATATTACAGATCAAAGTTGGAGAAACATAAAATTTAAAACTCAAGAACAATGGAATAATCCGTTGAAGAACTATGCTAAACCAATGCTAAAAATGCAATTAATCATTCTCATCAGAACAAAAAACAAAAAATAAGCAAGAAATCATAACCCATATCAAACAAACAGAAAACCAAGATTTATAATTTAGATCTAATGTTCAATATAATTAAAATGGCATTTAAGTTCTCAAAGCATATCATATTTAGCCAATCAACTAATCACTTACTTCTACAAGAAAAACACGTGCTAACTGTAAGCTTGGTTCTAAGGTCTCTAACACAACCTGCAACATTTATTTAGCTCAAAAGTCAAAGGCATTATGTATGAATATATGATGTGTAAAATAGGACAATTGGTTGGAACTCTAATCTTATTTTTCAACCTTTTTTTTTACTTTTGAATATTGGTAACAGAAGAAATTCCAAGAACATTGGGTACCTCTTATCAGCTACTGATCATAACAGCAAATACCTGTTTTAGTCATAGTAATGTGATAATTAATGCAACATTCATACCTAACCAAGACATCCTTTGGTTGCAAACTGCTTTAAAAATATTAAATATACTTCATAACAGGCATAGGCATGACATCCCTTGGTTGCAAACTGCTGTAAAAATATTAAATATCCTTTATAATAGACATAGACATATTTCATATAAGTTCTAGTTGCAGTGTGAGAGAATCAATTGTTCTGCTCACAAAACTAACAGGCCGGATTGCATTGCCAATATGAGGATAATCTCAGACTTGGTTAATCATCAAAACCTTGAGTTCAGACTTAATTAATCATCATTGGCTCTCAAGCTGAGCATGTTGCATAATCAAGCATGACCATATCAGTGTGGCAAGACCGGAAAACGACACGCGTAAACCACTAGTCCTAGTGAAGCATTATAAATGTTGCATTAGCATTTGTAAAGTTACCATATTGGACACCACCGTTGTTATTTCAGAGTATAAACGGATGATAAACCACAACAAAAGTACTTTGATTGATGACCTATCAACAATCTTAGTAGAGTTGAAATATAACAGTTAATTAATGCCAACATCACCAAAAATTGCTTCACAAAGTCACACAAATAAAGGAAGCAATAAAGATAAACATCAACCAACTTTTCATAATAGTAAAATCTCATTTGAACTGCACCAGAATGCATAGCCTAATATCATATACAACATAAATTGCAACCACAGAAGATCACATTTCAATTAGGTCGTCATTCGTCGTGTCGTGTCAAAATTAAAAACCCTGATTGAAGTTAAAAGCAATGCAGATTCATATTCTGAACATCAATAAGAAGCCTGAGATTACCAAAAATCAAGTAATAGGGCCAATTATCGACATGCAATAGAAGACTAATCACCATAGGTCCATACCTCATTTGGATACCAAGAGTCGCCCGATATTCCTTGAACCATTGCAGATCAAGTCATTGGTTGGGTTCAAGAAAACCGCCTAATGAGGCTACTCAACTGTCTAACGGCTCAAACTAAAACCCACTACAGCCAAAGTTGCGGTCGTTTAAGTCATCAACGGACTGCAATCGTGACCGGAAACAACCACCACCACTGCTTGATGAGGCGGAGATGAAGATGAGTATGATAAAATAGGCATGTGGAAACCGACAGCGTGCCTCAAAACCGGTGACGGAACTGGATGAAGAGAGACAGATCCGACAACTTTCTTTCTCGCCATGCTTTCTCAACTATCTCTCTCTCACTTTCTCTCTCTAATTAAACCCACTACAGCCAAAGAGTATAATTTTACTTGGGAACTCCAGCTTCTCTGAAACATTATGTATTGGGGTGGTGTGGAACCGATGTAAAGGAAAAGAGAATGCAAAATACATAAACAAATCTAAACTGTAAAAGGATGCACACGAGAGAGTTAGCAACATATTAAGCCTCTAAAGAACGAAACCTAATGAAAACCTACCACACATCCTCACTTATTGTTATCGATAATTAATCAAACGGACACATAAGCAACAAAATCACAAACCTCAAGTTTCTAGACCAAAGGAAATGACTATGCAATAGGGCCTCCTTGTAGTCGCTTACTTCATCACCATGAAACTACAACATGAAAATAGAACTAAGTAAGATTCACAAACAAAATATTATCATAAGTATATGTAAATGAATGGTCTTACAAAACATTTATTTGAATATGATAGACAGACGTTTAAACAATTCCAAATAAGATCAAGAAAAAAAAAGCTTAGCTCAGGAGATAAAATACAAAAATACAAGAAAACTAAAATTAACCACCAAAAAGAAGCTAGCAAATGCAACACAAACCAGCTGTAGAAACGTCAAGATGCAATAAAAGAACTAAAGACCACACACATTTCATCGAACACCTTACATGCGAAACAAATAAACCCAAAAATTGAGAAAATCGGATACAAGAAAATACACAAAAGCCTTCGATATGAGGCCGAAGTCCGACCAACACCCCTTAATTGACATGACACAAAGAAACAATTCAAAGCACATGTCCCAGGAAGATGAATTCTCGTTCGAGCTGCTCCGCTCATTGACCAGGAGTAGAGATTACTATCAAACCAAAGCACACCAACACACAAAAAAAGAACCAAACACCACACACATTTTATCAAACACCTGACATGCAAAATCGATAAACCCAAAACCTAAGCAAAACGAATAGAAAGAAAGACGCAAAAGCCATGGAAAACCCGGATAAACAACTATGAGGCCAAAGTCCGGCCAACAGCCAAAGTTACCAAATTGAATGCTGTAACTACCAAACACAAAACAAATGAAGAAAACACAGCAAAAACCACTGAGCTACTCAGAAACAAACAACCCAAAATGAACGAACAGACCTTGCTATTGAAGCAAACCAGAGAAGACAACAGGAAATGACGGTGGTTGGTAAAGTATGTAGTCTCTTAATTGCGTTTAGTAGACTTGTAATTTCAATTGATAGGTGGCATCATAAAAAAGGAACACGTGTGTATGTTAATATGAGTTGTAAGCTTAGTGGGTGTTTGGGATTTGCTTATTTTCCACCAACTTTTAACTTATTAACTTTTTAAAAGTTAATAAATCAAAAAAAATGTTTGGCAAACTCAAAAGAACTTTTCATATAGGATAAAAAGAAGGTTTTGAAAAGTAAATAGGGAGTTCCTTATTAATTTTTGAAAACTTCTTTTAGTCTAATTTACTATTATACCCCTCTACTATCTCCTATTAACTCCCCTCATTATAAAAGTATGTATCTTTTGGTCATTTTACGACAATTTAGTTTATAAGCTAATCCAAACACTTTTTTAAAAACTCATTTTAAAAAGTCATAAGTTAATAAGTCCTTTTTGTCAAAAGTACTTTTCAATCAAAATAAACAATCCCAAACAGGCCGTTAGTTTGAAAGCTTCTAATAGTTCAATAGTTCATCTTCAAGACCATCGCCGTAAGAAAAGGGGTTGAGCAACACATGTTGAGGCGGTGGTTTAACACGTAGCAGGCGAGGATGATTCATCCTATGGTTGGTGGCATTGTAGCCACCGACATAGCATTTCAATATATAGTATAATATAATTATACTAGATTTAATAAATCCCTGTATTACACGGGTTGATCAAATAAAATATGTTATAGAATAAAATTTTATTAATTATAAAACTATATTCTAATATAAGATATGGTTAAAGACTATAAAAAACAAAATAATCATATTAACTTTTTAAACTTTTATTTATTTTTTTCAAAAATAAATTAGACATTTTGTTTCAAAACATACCGTTATAAAAATATATTTAAATTTTTTTTATGATTTTGGAAAATTTCTTATTTTATCAAATTTATTTCTTTAGGAATAAAACTAATAAAAAAATCTTTTTCTTAGTTTACTTATAAATTTAATTTAGATCCAAAACAATTAAATAATATTATTGCTAATTAATGTAAATATTTAATATGAAAGATAATCGAAAAAATTTTAATAAAAATGAATTTGATAATGACACTTGTCCCACATAATTTTTTTTTTGAACGGCAAATATATCCTACTTATACTCTTAATTACTCCATGTTACACCATGCCTTGGGTTTGAATTTATGACCTTCTTTCTAAGAGGTAAAGGCTCTACCAAATAAGTTAGCCTCACATTATACCACAAATAATTTTTTATTATAGTAGAAATATTTTCACTAACTGAAATGTTTTTATAAAAATATTTAATAGCACTAACAATAAACTATCTTAATCATCAGTAAATCATTGTCAACACTAGTCACTACTTCTACCTTGAACAACACTCGCAACCCAAAAAACTAAAATAAATAAAACAAAAACACACAGAAACCTTGCTTACCATCAAAACAAGCCACCTTTTACTCTCACAATATTCTTCTCCTACATCATATATCCAGCCACCACCACCTTTTTCACCTGCAATCCATCAATCTTCAAAACTTGTCAACAATGGCTACTCTTGGTGATATTGGGGTTTCGGCACTCATAAACATCATCACCGCCTTTGCTTTCTTGTTGGCATTTGCTCTACTTAGAATCCAACCCATCAATGACAGAGTTTATTTCCCCAAATGGTACATAATTGGGGCAAGAAGCAGCCCTACACATGCTGACAATTTCGTCGCTAAATTTGTGAATCTCAACTTCAAGACTTACCTCACCTTCCTCAACTGGATGCCCCAAACTATGCGCATGAAGGAGCCTGAGATTGTTGAGCATGCTGGTCTTGATTCTGCTGCATTCTTGAGGATTTACCTTCTTGGGTACTCTAAATTTTTTATTTTTGATGTTGGTTTTTTATTATTGTTTTTGATGTTGTATATATGCAGTTGTTTTGAAGTTGATAAGTTGGATTCTTTAGGGGTTTCTTGAAAACTTTGATGGGTCTATGTTTGTTTATTTGATTAGGGTTTTGGTAGTGTTCATAAATTGAGGTTACTGAGACATGGTTTTTTTTTTTCACAAGTTCTTGAAAAGCTTCTGAAATATAGGGTTTTTACCTTTCTTATTTCATGATAAGTTCTGAAATTTGGGGGTTTTACTGGGTTTGTCAAGAAATCTGGTGGTTCTATTCTCCCTAATTATTGAGAAATTTTGTTATTAAATTATATAATTTATTTATAATTGCGCCTTTTCAGTAAATTTTTCGTTGTGTTTAAAGAACCTTGTGAATTTGGAATGTTTACTGTCCTTTGTGTTCAAAGCTCTAATACTCAGTTCTTATATTTGTTCATATGGTTTTGTGTCAAGTTGGATGAATAACTTTGACTCTTTGAGCTTATAAGTCAACTGTTTTCTTGTTGATTGTGAATTTGTTATGGATAATCTTGTGAGATGTGGAACTTTTCGCTGATAAATTTCAGTACTATTTTGATCATTTTATATGCTAATTCTTTTGTTAAACCATGAGACTTGATTTCGCGTATATAAAATTGTTTTGGGTGTTGATGTCTTGAAATTTGTTAGAAAATGATAAAACACTAGGAAACAACTAATGATTTTTATGACATGACCATATACGTAAATTTTGGCTTGAAATTATTCAAACATAACAGGTCTTCAGTTGTGGGACAACCAAAGATGTTAGTGTTGGGTTAATCGGGTTTAGTTCACGGGTCATTGTTTGCGGGTCACGGGTCTAGCATACGGGTCATCGGTGATGGGTATGGATTAACTTACTTGGTCTTGGTTGACCAGAAAAGTAGGGGGTTCGAAGTTGAAAAATAAAGGAAGTTTGTTAAGGTTTGACCGAGTTATGTGAGTGCATACGTGGGTGTACATTTAGTGGAAGTATTAGTTATTCATTAATATTAATTAGTTCTTTAGGTTATATTAATATATTATTATTGTTGCATGTTCCCACGTTTAGTTTTATGTATGGCTATATATAGGCCTCCTTTGTTCATTGAATAAAATATGCTCTCTCTTCTGCAAATTTACTTTCATATATACATACGTGAGTTTGTGTGTATTTTGAGTGAGTGTTTGTATGGGGCCTGAACCAACATTTGGTATCAGAGCCTAAGGCTCGAGGGAAGGCCGGTTTGAGAGTCGACCGTTGAAGGTTGTAGCTCTTCGCTGCGGGCAAACGCAGCAGGGAACCGGCGTGTTTCGGGACAGCAGGTGGCTGTTTCGGGGCTGTTCGACAGCAGAAGACGGAGCGTGAAGGTGTTTCGGTGCAACCGTTGTCGTGGTGGAACTACCGTTTGTCATGACGGGGTTGATCGGTGATAAACATTGATGTTCCGAGGCTGTTAAAGGGTGATCAAAGAACCTTTAATCGGCTTGTTTCGTGATAAGAGTTTTACCGACAGAAGTGCGTGAAAAACGGGCGTTATGGATTCGTCAAAGCAGGTGGCTTTGGATTCGGTTCGTTTGGCAAGTGAAAGAAAGCGGTAGAAGGCGGTGGCTTTGCTTTCTTGATCGGTGGAAGAAGTCTCTTTGAACAAGCATGATTAGAGAAATGTATGGTTGTCAAGATTAGAAGAGATTGGAGAAACTACACGGTGTTAACATTATGGCATTGGAGTTCAAGTCGGGCGACTTTGGATGTGACCGGGGAAAAGGTCGTTGATCCGTGAAGAGTCAAGACGTTAATGAACGGGGTTCCAACGGGATGCCATGTTAGATGTTGCTGTTAGAGAAGACTTTGGACGTGAACTAGGTGAAGTTCGGGTGTTCGTGAAAAGGTCGAAATAGTTGGAGATTAAGGTGACGGGAATGCTGCAGTGAGTGAACGGTGTGAACAAACCGATTAAGGGGGTGAATGTTGGGTTAATCGGGTTTAGTTCACGGGTCTAGCATACGGGTCATCGGTGATGGGTATGGATTAACTTACTTGGTCTTGGTTGACGAGAAAAGTAGGGGGTTCGAAGTTGAATAATAAAGGAAGTTTGTTAAGGTTTGAACGAGTTATGTGAGTGCATACGTGGGTGTACATTTAGTGGAAGTATTAGTTATTCATTAATATTAATTAGTTCTTTAGGTTATATTAATATATTATTATGTTGCATGTTCCCACGTTTAGTTTTATGTATGGCTATATATAGGCCTCCTTTGTTCATTGAATAAAATATGCTTTCTCTTCTGCAAATTTACTTTCATATATACATACGTGAGTTTGTGTGTATTTTGAGTGAGTGTTTGTAAGGGGCCTGAACCAACAGTTAGCACGTGCACGTCATTGTATCATATAATGAGTGCATATTTAAATTTATTGTTGGCTCTCGATCTATCTTTGGACCACAAGAATTGATGTGTGCAATTGTTGATAAATAGGGCTCACTAGTAATTTCTATAGTTTGAAGTCCTTTGGAATTTTAGGCTTTGAGTTTTATTTCCCTTTTGTGAACACTTTTGGCCCCTCCAGTCGCCCAGTCCCCTGGTCAATGGAAAGAGCCCTTTCACCTCGCCTAACAAACTTTAGCCTTTCAATCATTGCGCGTCGACTATTAAGGAGTATATAGACACATATGAATCGACAAGCTATGAGTTTCTGCGAAATTTCTTGTTAGAGGTGGCAAAATGTTAGTTGGTTGACTGGTCAAAACAGGTAGGGTCAGGTCTTGTCTTTTTCTTGGATGTTATAAATAAACATCATTTTTATATATAATTAAGCAAACCATGTTGTTACAGCCAATAAATCTAATTTGAGAAATTAATAATTTTTTAGTAGTTATGCATTGTGAGTCCACTTTGGGTGGCTTTTGACCCTTATGACCCTGGTTCAACCCGCTTTTGTTTTTGTTAAGTATTTTAAACACCTGTTTGACCCGTTAGTGTTAGATTGTAAGTTGTGGCATGAACTGACCCGTTTATCCAAAAATGGGTCTAAATTGCTGCCTCTATTTACGTTTATTTTCAGACTAACTATTTCTCATTTTCCATTGATTACGTTAAACATCATCCTATTTAAATTGCAGGTTTAAAATTTTTGGGCCAGTGGCAATTGTGGCATTCTTGGTTCTTATTCCAGTTAATGTATCGGGTGGGATGTTGTTTTTCCTCAGCAAAGAGTTGGTCATCAGTGACATTGATAAGCTTTCAATATCTAATGTTCAACCTAAGTCTCCAAAGTAAGTATATGTTCATCATTCCTATGAAACTAAAATTGGTTGATGTCATATTTTTATGAATACAATTCCTAAGTGTTTGTGAACTACAGTATGAGATTAATAATAATTTAATTGTGGACATAAGTCATTACCCTTTTGACCAACCAACCTAGCCCTGTGTGTGTTCATTTTTCAATATTATACTTCTGCTACCTTTTTTCTTGTGCGCTTGTGTGATCTCGTGTTCATACTTGTTTGCTTTTTTATCATTTGTGCATGATTACCTAACACATATATTTCACTAGAGTTTATGTTCAGGCTACAGAAGTTCTACCTTTTGATTTTCAGGTTTTTTGCACACATTTTAATGATGTATTTGTTCACGTTTTGGGCATGCTATATGCTCTACAAGGAGTATGATGTGGTAGCATCAATGAGATTGAAATTTTTGGCTTCAAAAAGTAGGCGAGCTGAGCAATTTACGGTATGTGTATGTTTATGTTTTTTTCATTCTTTTAATGTATCCCAAAAGAAAAGGTCATATGAAGTATCAAAAGAGTTTTTTTTTTGAATTTCAGAATTAACATGATTATTTTGAGCTTCTAAGGAAATGTCACACAACTAATGGGGTTATATAGAAAGCATCTAAGATTTTTTGTTCTGAAATATAAAAAAAAAAAATCTGTATCAATATCGAATTCAGAAAAATCAGGTTTGAATTTTCAAAAAATTAAATGTGTGCAAATTTTAAGTTACGAAATGTTTAACTTTATGTAATAACTTTTGTAGGTCCTGGTTAAAAATGTGCCTCGTATCCCTGACCGTTCTGTTTCTGATACTGTGGACTGTTTCTTTAAAAAGAATCACTCAAATCACTATCTTTGTCACCAGGTAATATTATTTATTTTTTTCCAGATTATTCCTATCTGTGTATCTATGTATGTATGTGTCAATGTGTTGTATAGAGAGAGTAATGATATATATGCCCAAAAACATGGCTAATGTTTCTGTTACTTGACTCATGGCTTAGACAATTCCGCTCTACTCATCTTTTCCTATGGTTTTTCCATTTGTTTCGGTGGTATAATTAGACATGCCTTTTAGTCATGTGAATCGTCTCTCTATGTAAATATATACATAAATATGATTTGTAAATATTATGTAACAGTGTAGCATTTCATCTTGATCCAGACTGTCTACAATGCAAACAAATATGCAAGAGCAGTAAGGAAAAGACAGAAATTGCAAAATTACTTAGACTACAACCAGCTTAAGTTTGAAAGACATCCGAACAAACGTCCAACAAGAAAGGTAGCTCTTATGCCCTAAAAAATCATACATATTTTAATGCATATAATAGAGATGGAAAAACGGGTGGATTGGGTAACTATTCATACCATTTATCTTTTGTACATATCGCTTGGGTTGACTCGGAACACTTTTTGTTCGAAAGTCACTAATGTATAGATTTGATTTCAAAAAGGATACTAATTAAAAGAATTTTGGTATCAAGTGATTTAGGAAGTTGTGTGTACTAAAGATACCACTTTCAATCCATTTCCACTATGGCTAATTTTTATTTTTACCTATTTGACCTCAAGGTGAGTTGACCTTCGTAAGTAAAATGGTCAAAATTGCCACTTCTAAACCTATAGCATCTTGAGATACGTTAAAATATTGATGTTTTGGAAACATATGAATTCTCAGACGGGCTTCCTTGGACTTTGGGGCCAGAAAGTAGATTCAATAGAATACTATCAACAAAAGATTAAAGAGCTTGATGAAAAGGTGAGTGATTATTTATCTACTCAGTGTTTTATCTGTTCCATTCATCTCCAAAGAAAGATAGTTTGACTTTGATTGTCAAATAGGCTGAATTGTACCTGCAATCTCTATTTATCTTTTTGTACATTTGGAGTTGATACTATGTTAAAATTCATAATATCACAAGAAGAAAATGTTCCTTTATGTTCAGATTGTTATCAAATCAATACAAAAGTTGAAGCTATAAGGTCACTAGTAGGATTTTTGTTTTAGTCAAAGCTGCAAACTGAACTTTCCTACTTGGTTCCATTAACCTAACCGAACCACGAAAGCCTAAAAATAGAGCAGACCTAGGTCAGGTCTGGTTTGGTTACATTTTTTGTTTTCCTGCAAGTAAATTGATTATTTCAGTAAATATATATGATTACAATATGAACTAATTTTTTACTAAACCACTAACATATCATGACTAACAACCTATGTACACTTCTTTATTGGTTATAATAGTGAAATGTTTTAAGTAGGATTATCCTAGTTGGAGTTGGCAAAAAGGACGGGTCAGGTAGGGTGGACAAGGGAGGTGAACTAGTAATTTCAACCCTGGAACAAAACGTTCCAGGCTCGGTTGCTTGATCTTCCAATACTTTTTTGTTCAACAATTTCTGAGTGTTATAATTACTTAATTGAAGAAATTTGTTTTCAATCAATAATATACCTGAATACATTGAGAAACTTAATTGTAAAATTTGACATGTTCCATGGCCCAACAGGCAACAACTCAGCCATTTTCAAAGTTCCAAAATAAAATTATGTTAGTTTTGAATATAACACGTTGAGTTATTCGTTATTCATTTATTTTTATAATATAATTTGTAATGTCTTCTTGGAATAGTAGTTAACAATGGAGCATCAGAAGATTCTCAAAGACCCAAAACGCATAATGCAAGCTGCATTTGTATCATTCAACTCCCGGTGGGGTGCAGCCGTGTGTGCTCAAACACAACAAAGCAAAAACCCGATTCTATGGTTGACAGATTGGGCCCCTGAACCCCGTGATGTTTACTGGAAAAATCTTGCCATACCCTTTGTTTCTTTGAGCATCCGTAAACTGGTTATATCATTAGCAGTATTCGCTCTAGTGTTCTTCTACATAATACCCATTGCATTTGTTCAATCACTCGCCAATCTTGAAGGTCTTGAAAAAGTAGTTCCTTTTCTCAGGCCTGTTATTGAATTGTAAGTAAAGTTATAATCTTTCTGCAAGTTCTTTAATCATATGTTTAAAAAGTCGCAATTTTAGCTCATTTACTTAGAAATGGGTCGATTAGGGTCATTTTCACCTCTAATGGGTCAAGCAAAAGAATAGTTCGAATGTCGGTCCAAAGTGTACTTTCAATGCATACAACATCGTAAGTAAGTTTATTCAAAAATAGGATTATTAAACTTTTTTGAATCATGTTTGTCACACTTATTACTTTTTTTTGTAGAAAAATTAAATCTTTAGACAAAATGTGGTTCAGAACAAATTAACCCTTACCAACTCGACCTGCTTGATCCATGCCAAAAAATTACCTGTGTTAAGTCTTTACTCGACCTAGTCATTTGCCACATCTAATGTTCTCATTACATCCCATGTAAATTGCATATTTGACCCCCTATCATAGTCTAAGGAATGTGTTTTTAAATATTTGAAGAAATGCAAATTGCAATATCAATGTAATTTAATTTCATTTCTCTTCTCAAAATTGGTAATTTTAGGTAAGTTTGGCAGTAAAATCTATAAAACGCTTATGTGATGGAACTGTTTTTGTAACTGTGGTCAAAGGTTAGATGATTTTGGTATGGGGTGTCAACGCTAAAAGTGAAGTGTGTGTTGCTATTTAGTATTTGCTAAAATTTGGCCTTATTAAAAGTATCTGAATTTCTTTTAATGCAAGATTAAAAGAAATCAATAACCTCAAGCTTTTTGTGAATCTTGCATACCAAAATCAACAACTTTAAGTTTTTTGTGATGATTATGATGGTTAATCTTCTTTGAATGTGTGCAGGAGCTTTATCAAGTCTTTCCTTCAAGGTTTTCTTCCTGGTCTTGCTCTAAAGATTTTTCTATGGCTTCTTCCTAGTATTCTTATGGCTATGTCGAAAATCGAAGGGCACGTTGCTTTTTCTGTACTCGAAAGGAGTACCGCTGCAAAATACTATTTTTTCATGCTGATAAATGTTTTCTTAGGAAGTATTGTCACTGGAACCGCAATTCAACAGCTTCATTCTTTCCTTCACCAATCTCCCACACAGTAATGTTTCTTTCTCTTCTAACAAAATTCTTTTGAGGTGACAAAATAAAGGGGTTGGGTTACGGGTCAAGACAAGTACTTTTACTTCAGTTTTATTATTTGAATTTGTTTTTTATAGGATTCCGAGGACAATCGGGGTATCGATTCCAATGAAGGCTACTTTCTTTATTACATACATAATGGTTGATGGATGGGCAGGCATCGCTGGAGAGATTCTTCGGTTAAAGCCTTTAATCATGTTTCATCTCAAAAACATGCTACTTGTAAAAACCAAAAGAGATAGAATAAAAGCAATGAATCCCAAAAGCATAGATTTCCCCGAAGCTATTCCGTCTCTTCAACTATACTTCCTTATGGGGGCCGTTTATGCTGTAGTCACCCCGATCCTTCTACCTTTTATACTCATCTTCTTTGCATTTGCATACTTTGTTTACCGTCACCAGGTAAATCTTATAAGCACATACAAACTGTTTTCTTCCATCTATCACTTTCAAAACACACTTGCAAACTCTCCCTGAATATTCTCTGTGGCCATGTATCGTGTTCTTTACATGAAGGGTATATATGTAATTTTTTACTTTTTATACGCCAACGCAGGTAATTAATGTGTACAATCAACGATATGAGAGTGCTGCTGCATTCTGGCCACATGTTCATCATCGTATAGTAGCGAGCTTGTTGATATCTCAGCTTCTTTTGTTGGGACTGCTTAGCACAAAAAAGGCTGCAAATTCCACTCCTTTGCTTGCTGTATTACCAATATTGACTCTGACGTTTCACAAATTCTGCAAGAGTCGGTTCGAACCTGCTTTCCGAAAATACCCTCTCGAGGTAAGCCCACAACATAAGCATCTAAAACAGTAAACATCAGTGATAGTTTTGGGCCTGTATATCAGCTTCTGCAGTCATTGTACTAACAATGATTACAATAATTGTATCATTGTGAGAGTTGGCGAAATGGGCAGGCTGGGTCGTTGACCGAAATAAAAATTTTATTTGGTATAGGTTTAACCGGTTAGGTTGGGTTGACCCGCCAGCTTCTTTTGTTTTTTCGAACAGTTGTTCTACATAGCATTATTTACCAACATAATGATCTTACATTTTGAATAAAAAGGATGTGCATGTATGCATTAGATAGTAACTTTGGTCAACTTTTGACCCGTTCAACCATTTGACCGGTTTAACTTTTCTTTTACCTGCCTTTTTGAATTGGTCCGTTTGGGTTAAAACATTACCCACATCGACCAATTCATATATATTTGATAAATAAAGCCACTTCTAGTCATCAAGTTCTAAAAAACTAAGCAATCTGTATGCTTTTACTTTTGTCGTTGAGTCTTTAATTTCGATCTCTATGTAAATAACAATCTATGTGTGTAAATTTAGTTTCTTGTGGTTTGATTCTCAGGAAGCCGTGGAAAAGGACGCACAAGATGAAGCTTCTGCACCTGAAATCGACATGAAATCTTACTTGTGTGAAGCCTACTTACATCCAGTCTTACACTCAATCGAAGAATTCGAGCTTTTCGAGCTTGGAGTTGACCATAACCGCGCTCACATCCCAAGTCAACTAGCCACCCAACCTATATCTGGTTCACCAGTAACTGAACAAGAAAACAAAGTGTCTACTAAAATGCAGCATCTTGAAGTTGTAGTTGAACAACACGAGAGTGTATATACGCGCCATCACAACACATCGGCCCTAAATGTAGATGTTACGCATCACTGAGCTGCCGCACATGATCGAGTTAGGATCTGACCTTTGACTAGATGTAGCTTCCATAACTGTGGCTAATCTAATCATGTCTTTTTAGTTGTCTGTCAATAGTAGTGGTGGATCCAGAGTTTTGTGACTTTGAGTATGCATAACTGTAACAGTTTATAACTTGGATATGTATGGTCATACTGATTTTATTTTATTTTATTTTTTTATTTTTTATTTTTATTATTATTATTATTATTTTTTTTTTTGCACTACAAAAAGATTTAACAGAAAATTGGTAATGCTTCATGACTTCATTGATGGTTGTGGGATGTCTATTCGTTATGCTCTAATATACCAAAATTGCCATTTATGTGAATTTATATGACCCTTTTTTTTTTAAATATATAAAACTAATGGTATGAGAAAAATAGCATGCATGTATAACCCTTTTTTAAATTTATATAAACCTTTTTATAAAGTGACATGCATATTTATCGTAGAACTCAAGCAAACTTACAGACAACGAGAAATCTAAACCCATGAATCTATTCTTTTAGCTACAATAAATGTCTTAGTTATTATCATTTATTCCTTTCGGCTTCGTTGCCACAAGCACAGCGCATGCTACAACAAAAAACTTCGTTGCCACAAACACAGGGCATGCTACAACAAGAAACTAGTTAGGAAGAACCTACCACCACACAAAAATTACTACAACTGATTAATCATTTGTTAAATATGTGCGTTGTGGTGGTGGTTCTAAAAACATATTCGTAAATCTATGTACTATGCATAGGCAAAAAAATATGATCAGTACTAATAATTTTCTTAAGAAAAACGGTTTAAAATTATATTAAGAGGTTTTAATAAAATTGAAGGAAAACAAAACATCATTTTTTTATCAAAAAAGTTCTTGAAACATACCAAAATAATAACTCAGTAAAATTCAAATTCTCAAAACCTATTTCTAGGGAAAGGAAAAGTCATGCAACCAAAGTCGGGTGCCTTTACGGAAAAGTTTGGTGCCTATACCTGTGGTCAGCACCTATACCAGTTTGACCGTCTGTTTGACCTTCTGTTTTCTAAAAAAATTAAATAAATATAAAGACGTTGGTAGCCCCGACATTGATGTCAGAGAGGCGTCGGCGACCATACGTGTGTACAAGCATTTTTTGCTTAATAAAATAGGGTGTGACTTTAAATTGTCTTAATTTCTTTTTCATAATTTTGTTTTAATTTAACATGTTAATGAACTTCAGTGTATAAAAATTATTGAATGGTTCTTGTAAGAAAAACCAAAAGTATAAAGGTCTTTATGCACTAGCAAATCCAGAAATTTTTTTCATGTGTGTCACTAATTTTCGGTATTTAAACATCTATCACTCGATCATATATTTTTCGGGTCGAGCCAGTTATTGACTAGGGTCTAGGGCACATATAAACCAACAAATTTCATATAAACAACTAATGCACAACATATAGTCTAAAATGAAGCAATCTAATATCAATAACAAATTTTGAATTTTAACCTTCAAAAATTCAATCCAAAAATGAAGCAATCAAATTACCAATCCAAACATGAATCAATTCGGAATTTCATCTAGGTTTGGGCGATAGCTTTGAAAACCAACCTTTTAATTAAACCAACTGCTCTACTGCTTATTGTTTGAATCGAACTGGATTTAAAATTAGGCAATATTGTAATTAATTACAACTGCATGAATTAAAACTAAAATAAAAACCTTAATTACTAATAAATCATTAATTTATAAGGTAAGGTTATAGTAAAACATGTATTAAATCTAAAAAGTCTAAGATTGATTGTAAGTTTGACACTTCTTCTTCTATTGTTTTAAAAAGAAGAGCATTTTGGTTATTGTATCAAATACATCAGTTCATTGTCTCATATAAGTTCATTGTGTCAAATATCAGTTCATTGTGTCAAATATCAGTTCATTATGTCATATATTTTATATTATTTGTTATATGTATTTATCATTGTGTTTTACGTTTGAAGGTATAACTATAAACTTAAAAGTCAACCTTAATTTAATGTAATTTTGTCCAAGTGTTGTTGAAGATATAAAGATTTAGGTTAAACTTATTTTTGTTTTGGTATCATTAGTTAAAAACATTTCACGGGGTTTGGTGTAAAATTTTTAGGTATCTCTTGGGTTTCGTTTACATATAATACACATAAATGACAATTTCTAAAATACCCTATAACAAATTTTTTTCTACAAATTGATCTCGACCAATGATTAAGGAGATGAATAATTGAGATTATTTCTTATATAGCACATATAAATGTTGAAAAACTAAATCGAATTATATTTACTGATTTCTAATGACTTTAACCTACTACACCTTACACATATAAGCCACATGTATTAAACTAGTAAACATACCCGCGCGATGTTACGTGGTCGTACGTGTACTTTTGCTTTATTAGCATTTCACTTAATAAGAAATAATCTATGGTAACCTTTAGAACGTAAAATAAGCACAAGGTATATCACAATGTATATAAAAACTGGAAAGACGCAAAGTTATATTTTTAATAGAGATTTAACAACCTAAAATGAATAATGATATAGTTTATATAAGAATAAATATTATGATTCAAATAAATGTGTTATATCAAAATTCTTTTAGAACAAAAGAAAAATGAGAAATGTTATTTTAAATATATTAAAAAGATAAATAATCAAAAGAATAATGGTGGATTTAAACTTTGTATAAATTCATTTTGCCTGATGCCACGTGTTTTTTCATCCCATTACCTGAAACACAAAAGGTAAACCAAAAAATTGAAAAAATAATGATTTCAAGGCAAAAAGAATGTATGGGTACATAGTTGAGGTTCGAATAGAGTACCACAACTTTGAAAGTAAAGACTAAAGAGTTTAAACCATTTATGCTGACTTGAAATTGTTTTATAAAGTCAAATCATAAAATATAGAGTAAATTACATGGATGGTCCATGTGGTTATGTTTAAATTTTGTATTTGGTCTTTGAAGTTTAAAATCTTTGAATATAGTCCCTAACATTTATTTCTATTTCATAAATGATCCCTAGGTCTGTTAGTTAACCGTTAGTAATGTTAAATGTCAAAAAAATTAGCATTTTACTCGTATTAGCCATCTATTTAATTTACCTTTTAAACTATGACATTATTTTTATTAAAGAAAATTTTATATTTTTGTTTTTCAAAATTTTTTATTTTTTATATTATTTTTATAATTTCTTTATTAATAATATTATTATTTAATAAAATACGTTTTAAATACACAAATAAAAAAACTTTTTAAAACATGTTTTCTAAATGTTTGGTTTTTAAACCATTCGTTTTCTATACGTCATTATAAAACTATCTGATTATTTAAACCTTTTTTAACTGGTTGGTTTTCTAAAGTTATTTTTTTAAAACCATTTATTTTTTAAAACATCTTTTCTTAAACTAATTCATAGTTTTTTTTAAACAATTCAGTTTTTTGGTTTTTATAAAGAAGATATTTTTATAAAGATTTAAAAAACCCCGCATATTGGTTTAAAAAAAATTATAAACCAAACATTTAAAAAAAGACATTTTTAAAATATTTTTAATTTGTGTATTAAATAATAAACATATTTATAATAAAATAAAAATGTAAATTACATTGATGATCCCTACAAGTAAAATAGTTATTTTGACAAATTTAACATCACTAACTGAACTAACAAAGTAGGGACCGTTGATGAAAGGTAACTATAACATTAAAGACTATATTCGCAATTTTAAAATTTGAAGGACCAAATCCAAAATTTTAACCAAACCACAGGAACCATCCGCGTAATTTACTCTAAAATATATAATCTTAAGTAAAAGACGGCAGAAAAAACAAACAACTTTAGTATCTTGTAATTGTTATATTTATAATATGAAAACACTACGATCTCTTTATTCTAATAAATATAAAGATTCAAAACCACTTTTCAGATTTTACTCATCTTTTCTTTTAACTTTTTTCTCTTTTCGTTCTTCTTTTACTCCATCTTTTTCTTCGACCTTTATTTTAATGGTTGCTATGCAGCCGTTTGTAATTACGCAAATGGTCCCTGTGGTTTAGTAAAAATAACAGGTTTGGGTACTAAGAGTTTTTTATTACATGTTTGGGTATTGTGTTTTCAATTTGTAACGAGTTAAGGCATTAACACTAATGGGCGTTAACTTTTCTGTTAAACCTAAAGGCATTTTTGTCTTTTCATTTTACATGGATATTAATGTACAGAAAGGGACTATTTATGTCATTTAGTATATATAAGGGACTGCTTGTGTATTTAATATACATAAATATACAGTCATATATACACATATATATTAAATTAGTAAGGTTTTTCATAACCATTTCTTCACCACCACCGCTAACCCCCCACCGTCGACCATCACTAGCCACCATCACCAACAGCCCTGACCTTCAATCACCACCCCCTCACATCGTCCTCACCACCACCATTTTCTTCAACCGCATCATCATCGCCGTCGCATCATCATCGCCGTCGCATCATCACCACCATCGCATCATCACCACCACCGAATCATCACCACCGAATCATCACCACCAGTATCACACCATCATCATCATCTCCACCTCCACCATTGCTCTATTATCATCATCTCAACAAACCCCCATTCCCTTTTCCCTGTTAACCCTAAAAATATTTAAAAGAAAAAACCCAAATCTTTACCTAGTCATTGAAATCAAGGATGGTGCAACCATGGGTGTTTGTGAGGCTCAATTAGGCTTCACATTTGATCCACACATTACTCGATTTCTTGTGACCATTGCTCAATTAGGGTTCAGATCTCAATTAGGGGTTTCGGTGATGTTTGGGTGTTTAGGGCGTTAGCGCTTGAAGGTAAACGAAGTGGTATTGAACAAGGTTGTGGCAGGTGGCGGCAGGTGGCGGCGATGGTGAGTGGCGGCGGTGACAGAGACGGCTAGTGGCGGGGCAGTAAATCTAATTGTGGTTTTTCTTTGAAGTGTGAGAGGGAAGGGAGCAGGGAGATGACGATGGGGGTGGTTGGGGTTGGATTATTTCATTTTTATATTTAATAGTTAGTTACACAAATAGTCCCTGAACTAAAAGAGAGAAATAAAATTACAAAAATAGTCCCTAAATGAGTATTTTAGTCATTTTGTTTAAACTTAACAGAAAAACTAACGGCTGTTAGTATTAATACCTAAACTTGTTACAAAATTTAAAACACAATACCCCAAACTGTTACAAAAAACCCTTAATACCCAAATTTGTTATTTTAGATAAACCACAGGAACAATTTATGTAATTAACTCAAAGTTTAACTATAAACTTAAAAGTCAACTTTAATTTGATATAAATATTGTCTAAGTGCTGTTGAAGATATAAAGATTTAGGTAAAACTTATTTTTGTTTTGGTATCATTAGTTAAAAACATTTCATGGGTGTCGGTGTAAAAATTTTAGGTATCTCTCGGGTTTTGTTTGCATATAATACACATAAAAGAGAAAATACATGGGGGTCGGATAACAACCATACCACCATACTAGGTCCGCCCTTGTCTTTATATATAAAAACTATTGATTGACACTTACGAGAAAAAAAAAAGCTAGATATCAAACTAAAAGGTATGAAAAATAAATTTTAAATTGTAGTTGAACACTTATCTCTAGAGGTGTTCACGATCCAGTTTTCATGGTTGTTGGGTCAAACTATTAATAACGGATTTTCAAGACTAAAAACCAAAAACGAACAGTTAAAAGTAAAAAACCAAATTAAAACGAACCGCTATTATCGGTTTAGTTTCACGGTTTGGGCTTTTAGGCCCATTTAAGCAAAGTCCACAACATCGAAAATGAAACTGAAAGTCTGAAACCCAACCATGGGTTAAATGGAGAAAATTTGAAAAAGTTAGTAGGCTTTTAATTTCAAATTTTTCATGTAATATACTTTTCTACAAATCACATAATTCAGGTTTCACATTGTCGCTTCTTAACAAACCAAACTTAAACCTTTAATATATATATATACATATAACCACTTAGGGGAGGGTTCATGAGAAAACCAATAATTATGTGAAAACAAAAAAAAACCACGAAAACTAATAACATAATTCATAAATTTTTTGTTATTTTAATTGTTAAAATATTATTTAAGTATTTGGTACATATATGTTGAGCATACATACAAGAATGAAGAGTGTTACGTCTTACGTATACGTAACACTATGTCGAATGAAAAATGGTTACGTATACGTAATCTATGGATGACGTATATGTAAAACAATGATACGTTTTTCATTTGATCCATACTTTTATTTATATATACTCACACATATATATAAAGGATAATGATAAAAAATTTATAAATTATGTGACCGGTTTCATTAGTTTTCACTAGCTTTCTCATAAAATTATAGTTTTCTTAGGATCCTTCTTATGACCACTTATCTTCCTACTCTAATAAAAGAGTAACTATGATGGACACATGGCACCACCACATTTCATCTCATCAAAATTTTCCCGCTTCTCTCTCTTATTAATATCACATTAATTACAAACAATAAATTAAGAAATATATCTTTATATTAATATTGTTTCTAAATAAATAAATATTTATAAATTAAGAAACTTTTAAAACATCAATCTTTTTTTAAAAATTTTAAATATTCTAACATTGATGTTTTAGGTAAAATTTTTATAAACAAAAATTAATTAAAACTATGAGTTATAATAAAAAAGTTTTAAAAAATTATATTTTTTAAAATGTTTGTTTTGAAACAAAGTTTTTATAACTATTAAAATTTTATTATATTTAGTATTTTATTTATTCAACACGTGTAATACACGGGTTTACTAAAGCTAGTATATAATATATGTGTACTACCTTTGATGATCTTGTGTATTACACGGGGTTGATAAATAAAATATTAAATAAAATAAAATTATTTAATAATTAAATAATATTTCAATATAAGATATGATTGAAATCTTACTTATTATAAATATAATAAAATATTTTGTTTGAAAAGAATATTTTAAAAAATATTATTTATAAAAACTTTCTTATTATAACTCCTATTTTTAGTTATTTTATAAACATATTACTATTTATAAAACACCAATTTTAAATATTTTGTATTTTTAAAAAATTTTGACGTTTTAAAAAATTTTACTTTTTATAAAACACCAACAAAGAATTTTCTAATTTTATAAAAATTTGTTTCTTTAGAAATAACATTAATAAAAAGATCGTTTCTTAATTTATTAGAAATAATTTTAATATAAAAAAATTAAATAATATTAGTAATTTATATGATTATTTAATAGGAGAGAGAGACGGGAAAAATTAGGTGAGGATAAATGTGATGATATCATGTGTCCTCTACATATACCCTTTTATTAGAGTAAGAAGATATAAATACACAAGGTCCGGTCCGGTTTTTAGCGACCGTTTTTTGTTATAAATAGTAAACTGAACCGTTCATTATGATTTGAAACATTTAAAACTGACCACACAGACATTTAAAATAAAAACCGAACATGAAATCAAACCGATGACCGGCTTAAACTGTTTCATGGTTTTAAACCAGACCGTAAACACCTCACTCTTCATCATATCTTCTCCCGTCCACTCCTTCCATCACAACTCCAAAGTGTTTTCTGACTCTCTCTCTAACTCTCCTCATCAATCAACACTATTAATTTTTTTTTAACGACAAATATACGACCCAATTTCAAAGGATAAATGTTATCTTAATCGTGCCCACCTATCCGTTTTTCAGCCGGGACCGTACCCCCAACCCCCTTAGAAGGAAACCCATTAAAGAGAAAACCCACTGTTTCAACTCTGAACATTTTTTCTTAGAGTAAGACTTGAACCCATGACCTCCTAATATTTACATGTCATAAGTACCTCATCTTAACCAGTTGGGTTTATCTCTAAGCATCAAGACTATTAATTTTTTTTTAACGATAAATCTATCCTACTCCTACTCTTAAATTACTTCATATTACATCATACCTAAGTTTAAACCCAAAACCTCCTCTTAAAAAAACAAAGCCTCTATCAAGTGGCTAGCGTCACGTTGGCATCAACACTATTAATTGCCTCCTTTATTCCTTGCAAGTTGCAACTATCTCCCCAAGAACCACCATCAACGCATAACCAAATTCTCCACCGGGATTTCTTCAAAACACCCACACAAGAAAAACCCAGAGAACAAATCACCGAAAGTTTCCAAAAGTTCCCAAATTTCTGCTCAATTTACAGTTAAGAACATTTCAAATCATGTTTTCAGAACCCGAATCTCCAAGAACTCACTCTAATCGGGAGGTTTTGCTGCAAACTACAGGCTCCTCAGATAGCAACATTACCTCAAATGGAATACTACAAACTGTTTGTGAAAATGCCTCAATGAATTTCAGATATGTTGTTTTTAGATGATTTTGTGAAATGGGTGTTTCTAACTTTATAGGTATTGGGAGTTATACACCTGGTTGTTTCACTTGGGATCATACTGGCAACAGACAAATACTTGCAACAGGCTTTTCTTGCTGCTGCAATCAAGTTTCCAAGTGCTCTTTTTGGGATGTTTTGCATATTCATGGTTCTTGTGATTCTTGATGTTACTGTTCCAGCAGCTTCTAATGGTTTGATGAACTTTTTTGAACCTGCACTCTTGTTCATTCAAAGATGGTTGCCTTTGTTTTATGTCCCATATTTGGTGGTTTTGCCTCTTTCTGTTCAAGATATCCCTGCAGCTTCAGGGGTCAAAATCTGCTTCATTATAGGTACCTTAATCCTATCTTGCTTCTTCATATCTGTGTTGATCCAAATTTTTGTTGCAGAATTCTATTAGCTTTGCATGTAAGTTTGTACATTAACAATAAGTAAATACATCATACATATACTATATGAAATACTATGGGTTTTTTTAATACAAGTGGATGCAAGCTGCTTCATTTGCACCCCTAGAAGCATGCTTACACATTTAGTGAATTTTATTATCTCTAAAGGTTTTGTTTTTAGGTAAGGATTAATCCATGATAACCGTCTAAATTAAATGTGGGCTTACCATAATTGTTATGTGAAAAAAATGTGAGGTTATGCAATTTGCACATTCTCTCTCCTCACATTCTTCTCTAACAAATTAAAAAAGGCCGTTAGTTTGATGTTGACTTTGGTGTTGCTATTGATTTAATCTGTAGGTAAATGGGTTGTGTACAAGGTGTAGTATTTTTTCCTTTATAAAATTGTCTCTCTCATCCTTTAATAATAAACTATTATTAAGTTTTGTTAATTAGAGGTAGCAACTAGCAACCATTGAATATGTTGATTCAGGTTATCTTTTATCACAAACAGGTAAAATATAATATAGATTAAATAGCAAATGTGTGTAAAGTTGCCCACGGTGTTCTTAATGCATAAGACCTCCTACATCATTTTGTTCAATAAGTATTAGTTGTTGAAAGTTGAAACAATATTATTTTTTTAACATATCAGGCACTACTTATTTATAACAAGTCAAAGTCTTGGAACAAAAGAGTTTCAGATCCACCCAACTTTATCTGACCTGTTGGACTAGTACCAAAAAGATTACTCTGTTTGACGCATTATCTAACACTTCTGGCCGACTCATTTGGCCACCTCTATTACTAATCTTTCTTGTTTCCCTAACTCCCTGTAGATCGGTCTATTTGTAACTTCATGTTACTTTTTCTTTGTTGCTTGCAGTTGGAGGGTGGCCTGCTTCACTCGCTGTTGCAGGATATTCAGCTCTAGCTATCAGAAAAATGGTGAAAACAGAATTGATTCCTGCTGAACCTATGGCAAAACCTTCACCGTTTTCTTCATTAGAAGTGGCTGCTTGGAGTGTGATTTCTGTTGCATCATTTGCTGCAGCCCTTAAGTATCCTGAATTACTTGGAACAAAAGCTAGAACATGTTTGCCATTCTTGTTAGGATCCACTGTGTTAGGCTACATGGTTGGTTCTGGGTAAAACTCGTTTTCATTTTAAGTTTTAATCCATTAAACTGTTGGTGGTTTTCTTCTTGACTGTTTCTACTGGATGATGTATGGTTACTAGGTTACCGTCTGGTTTGAAGAAGGTTTTTCACCCAATCATTTGTTGTGCACTAGCAGCAGATCTTGCAGCATTTGCCTTTGGATATTTTTCAAACTCTGGATTGTATCAAATTCTCGGTACATACTATTCTTGTTGTCTATGCTTCCTTCATTAATCACATTACAGGGGGCCAAATTGGATGGTTTTTTTTTTTTTTGGGGTGGGGTTGAGTTTAATGGGCAAATTGTGTTTTTTTTTTGCTATGGGTCCGGTTGACCCAAAACACCTTTTGTCATAGATAATAAGTATCACGTATGATTACAAAATTTATATTATATCCATTATGCATTGAAAATACACTTGCTGTGACTTTCAACCAGTTTCCTTTCAGACTTCCTTTTGATAAATTAGTTTACCTTTTAGATATGTTAAGTATGTTATGTTTACCGTTTGTCTTTGCTTTATGTCAAATTTTTGAGTTGTATTATGCAGGATACTACCTTACCAACGTCTCCACTAATCCTGGAGCTGGTGACATTTTAATGGGATTTCTAGGGTCGGTTATCCTCTCCTTTGCGTTCTCAATGTTCAAACAAAGAAAGGTAAGCAGAGTATTTTACATAAATAATCGAGGTTGCATGCACAGAATAGCAACATACTTAAGGAAAAACAAGATCCGTTAGGCAATGTTCTTTCATCCATTTTAGGCAAAATACCTTTACTTTCTGAGATGATAAAATTTAAAGCCATCCCCATTGTGAGCCATCCTGTAGTTTACTAGGCAAAACACGTATGACACGCACGCAAGACCTTTAGGGGGCGTTTGGTTGGAAGGAATGGAATGGAATGGAATGGAATTGAGAAACTAGTATAATTTTCAAGCAAAATTATGTTTAAGTGGGTAATGAAATGTAAAACCCAAGGGAATGTTTCACCTCGAATTCCTTTGGTTGTGGGATTTCAAATTCCCTCTCTAGGTGGAAGGATTTTGAAATCCCACAACCAAGGGAATTTGAGGTGAAACATTCTCTTGGGTTTACTTTTAATTGCTCACTCAAACACAATTTTACTTGAAAATTATACTAGTTTCTCAATTCGATTCGATTCCATTCCATTCCTTCCAACCAAACGCTCCCTTAGATTATTGTAAACAACACCAATAGGAGCTAGACATGGTGATTATAACCATCCACGTATGAATTGGTCAATTAGGGTTATTTCTTATCTTTAAGGGGTAGATGTAAATATTTAAAAGGAAATGGGTTGAACGTGTCAAACTTGTTGACAAGACACCCAAGTTTTATTTTTAATGCGTACAGCCTCCCAAAATTGCTAAATTGGAAAAATATATTATATTATTAGTTTAATAATATGGTTTTGTAATCACAATTTACAGATCATATTTATAAATATATTTAAAAAGTGAACTAATGTGTTCATTGTCAACCTATTTTGACAAAGTATACGAAAACCAATTTTAAAAATGTAGTTTTGTTATCATAACTTGCGGATAACTTATTTAATGATTCTCTATCCTAATGCAATATCTGATTTCTACCTTGGAAGCTTGTTAAACGGCATGCAGCTGAGATCTTTACATCCATCATCATAGCAACTTTATTCTCTTTGTATTCGACTGCATTTATTGGTCGGCTTGTTGGGTTAGAGCCAACTCTAACCATATCGATTCTACCTAGATGTATTACTGTGGCACTCGCTCTCAGCATCGTCTCTCTTTTTGAAGGTTAGTTGCTTGTTTATAAACATATTCTATCCCTAAAACCATGTTGACCTTTTGGTTATTTGTTTACTAAATCTCATATGTATTGATTGCAGGTGCCAATTCATCACTAACTGCTGCTGCTGTTGTATTAACTGGTCTTATTGGAGCAAACTTCGTACAAGCAGTACTTGATAAACTTAAGTTTGATGATCCCATTGCGCGTGGGATAGGGGCTGCATCTAGGTATTGTTTTTTTCTTCATTGACTTTTTTGTAGAAATGACAAAATGTGAATGTTAGACGGGTTGAGTATGGGTAAACAGGTCATCTCTAGCATGGGTTGATTTGTAATGGGTTGAAACAAATCGCATATGGGTTGAGTATGCATATTCTGATTACCAAAAAATAAAAAATCAAAACCATTATCTAAATCTTTACAAAAAAAAAACCCTGGGCAACTTGTCGAATTGTCAAATCTTGTTTTGAGGTTGTTTATGTGGTTCAAACCCACGGTTCCACCTGATTTGGAACTCATGTCGAATTGTTGATTGTAGCAGTGCACATGGATTGGGAACAGCAGCATTATCAGCAAAAGAACCCGAGGCACTGCCATTTTGTGCAATAGCATACGGTCTAACGGGTATCTTTGGTTCACTACTTTGTTCAGTTCCAGTTGTTAGGCAGAGCTTGCTAGCCATCGTTGGCTGAAAGAATTGGCCAGTTTTCTTTTATATTATTTCTTTAATTTCTGTGTATGTGTTCAATGTAATGCATTTTAGTCAGAACTCCTTGAGTTTAGGTTTCATTTTTTATATCTTTTGCTGATCTGTGTATGGAAGTAAATAAGAGCAATACCTATATGTTGGAGTAAAATAAATCTTAGTATTTTTGAACTTTCAAATTTGCTTCCTTATAGAATGACCATCATTTTGTTTTATAAAAAAGACAATTACAGAAAATATCCTTTAAGTTTATATAAACTTAAAGTTACAGGTATTATTCTTTATCTTTAAAAAGTATTCTAAACATCCTTTATGTTAACATTTTGTAACAGATTTTGTCCTTAAGCTACTGTCGTTAAGTTTTTCTGTTAAGTCAGGTGTAATTTGGTTTTTTTACCTCTAAAGGACTATTAATGTAATTTTTTTCAAACATAAAGGATGTTTTCTGTAACTTTTTATTTTTTTACTTAGTTTATATGTTTTTAAAATCTATAGTCTCTAATAAAAGAAGGTTTTTTTTGCCACTTGTCACTCTCTTAAACCATCATTTTGACACTTGTCATTATTTTAAACATCCTCATTTTATTTTCCCTCCAAAAGGGTATTATAGTAATTTAAACATTCAAACTAATTTATCTCTCTTAATAAAAATCAATTTTATTAATTAATGTATTTCTCTCTCTCATCTAGATTTTTTAAAATTGACTTATGTTTTTAAATTTAAACTTTATTAAGAAAATTAAAAATCACATCTTTTTATTAACACAGAAATCATAAAAATATATGAAATTTTCTAAAACACTAAATCTTTTTGAAACAAAATATTTTAAATCGATTCTTTTTAAAAAAATTTTAAAAAATATGAAATTTTCTAAAAGCAGTTTTATTAAAACAACCAGAATAATTAGAAACTCGAGTTTTTAATAAACAAGATTCTTACAAACAATAAATTTTTTATAAAACAAATCTTAACACAAATGTTTAAAAATAAAACTATTTAGATAAGAGAGTTAAAAAAAATAATATAATTGTTTTATTTCTTGAACTATTACGTATATATAATTTTAATCATATCTTATATTAAAATATCGTACTATAACTCTTTGTGTTTATTATTAACTATAATCTCTTTAATAAATGGGTTTATAGCCTATCCATTTATCTGTATATCTATCTATCTATAACAAAAAAAAATCAAAATTAGACTTTTCATAATTATAAGTTTTATCATACTAACTTTTTTATTTATTATTATTATTATTATTAATATTGAATACTAATATTACTCATACCATTTTCAAATTAAAAATTATATAATTTAATAAATTAAAACCTATTTTCTTATTAAAAACACAGTTTTTAAAAACAAAAGTTTTATAAAATACAGAATACAACAAACTTTTTTTAAAATAAATCCATTTTTCTTAAAACAAAATATTTAAAACTCATATTTTTTTATAAAATAAAAGTTTAAGAAAAATACTTTATTATTTATTTACTTAAAGTAACTATTGATATGCAATTATAATCGTATTTTATCTTCATATATAGTTTTATAATTTATAAATTTTTATTACTAATTATTTTATATTTTATTTATTCAACACGTGTAATACACGTGATATTAACCTAGTTATACATATAAATATGATTTTTTATATAATATAATATATTTTAATATTTTATTATAAAATATTAGCACTTGAGACACTTGGCATAATATAAATATATTTTTATGCCATTTGTTATTTTTTTGTGTTTTCTCTCTGTATTTTTCACTTAAACCTATTTTGTAAATCAAATAAATGATATTTTGCTCATTTAAATTAGTAAAACAAACTTTGATTTTGTGATTAATAACCGGCAGGGAAAGACAATAAATATTTCTATTTTTTATTTTTGAAATAAAGAACATATTATATTGTGTCTTTTTAGATGTATCGATAAATTTTATTTGCAGCCCATAATTTAAAATTTATTAATCAACAAATTTAAATTAATTTTATTGTTTCGACCTGTGGTACACGAGACTATAGGCTAGTTAAATATATGTGACTTCATAATGTGTTACGATTTGCAAATCAATTTTATACGATATATAAAAAGACACAATATGGTTTGGGCATATTGCAAAATTGGTCCCTGTATTTTAAAAATTGCAAACTTAATCCAAACTTTCGCAAGATAGTTGCAAATTTAGTCCCCACCGTTAATATCTGTTAGTTTTAAACAAACGAGGGACTACACTTGTAATATGATCAAACCCATGAACCATTTATGTATTTTTCTCTAAAATTAAAAAATATATATAAAATTAGACGTTAAAAAAGTTCTTATTTTCTTAAGACACTATGACCCAATCATCTTCAACAACCCACCCACCCAAACTCCCACCCCTCCCTTGTGGTCGTCATCTTCAACATCTAAATGTTTCCTTTGTTCTTTAGATGAGTTACTACAATAAGCCAATATGCCTTTCTCATACTCATTTATACAATAATCAAAGGTTTAGCCTTCCACCAAATGAGCAACCTTCGTTTGATCTCGAGTTGATAATTGTGTTTGCTTTCATACTAAGATCTAGTCCAACAATCATTTATTCATTCTTATCTCGTTCTAATGATTCTCGACACCTCAATCTCATGACGATGCGTGAATGAGATCCTACGTCTAGTAATTCTGCAGATTTGAAAATATTTAGATATGAAAAAAACATGTTTGGAACAGTCGTCTCCCTTCATCGATAATCCAACAAATCATCCTAACAAATATAGTGATGAGAAGAAAGAAAGCACAAGAAACTAAAATCAAAACCGAAATATTCAATCAAATACTAAGGAAATCTATAAAACAAAGGGTTTAAATATCAAAATCTAGAACAGGTTTATTAGATTCCTGGTTGTTTGTCATGTGCTCCAGAAAATGAGATAAAAGGGAAGGAGAATCAGCAGGGGAGGGCATTCAACAGAAATTGTGGTCTGTGGATGAGGTGGGGAGGTTATCGAAGATGATGGTTGTGGTTGCAGTAATCAAAGAACAAAGGGGAAAGTGATGAGTTAATTGGGGGAAGTTATATTTAATAACTCATTATCTTTGTTAGTAATTAATTAGCTTTTTTTATATTTAGAGTAGATTTATAAATGGTCCATGGGTTTGTTTATATCACAAGTTTAGTCCTACATATGTTAAAAAAATTAACAGACATTTATGATGAGGACTAACTTTGCAACCATTTCACAAATATTTGGATCAAATTTGTAATTTTTAAAATTCAGAGATCAAACTTACAATATGATCAAACCATGGGGATCATTTGTGCAATTTTCTCTTTAAATTAGTAAAACAAACTTTGATTTTGTGATTAATAACCGGCAGGGAAAGACAATAAATATTTCTATTTTTAATTTTTGAAATAAAGAACATATTATATTGTGTCTTTTTAGATGTATCGATAAATTTTATTTGCAGCCTATAATTTAAAATTTATTAATCAACAAATTTAAATTAATTTTATTGTTTCGACCTGTGGTACACGAGACTATAGGCTAGTTAAATATATGTGACTTCATAATGTGTTACGATTTGCAAATCAATTTTATACGATATATAATAATAATACCAATAATTCCTCTATTTAGATATCTGGCCATGTGACCTAGCGTCTAGCGACGAGTAATTTTCAAATTTTGGCTTGATTTTAACATTCGCCTGGAAATTTTATTGTTTGGGTTATTCTCACGTGGTAATTTTCTTGGGCCACTCGGATTATTTTTCTCGGCCTAAACGATATATATTAATTACTTGACTACTCAAGTAATTTTATTAGTATATTTTATTATCACATCATATTCTTTCTTCTCTCTTGCTCTCCTCTCTCTTCTATTATAATATTCTAAAAGCAAGATTTTTTTAAAAAATATATTTTTTAAATAAATTTAAAAACTAGATTTTTTTTTAAAGCACGCTTATAAAGACATTATAAAAATGGAATAATTTAAAATAGCACTTCAAAAAACTGAAATAGTTAAAAACTAAAATTATTGTTTTAATCATGTTAACCCTCAATTATTGTGATAATCATGTTAACTTCATCAAGATCAAACAAAATCATTATTTTTTGTTGGAATAATATCATTATACATATACAATATTATGTTTTTTTATGTATATATGTAAATTCTCAAATGTAAAAAAGTTATGAGAGGTGTAAATCACACTTACACGTCTAAATATATAACTTACACTTGTCATATATTTTTTACACTTGTGAATTTACACATATGCATAAAAAAATAACGTTATATATATGTAATAATATTATTCCAACTAAAAAATAATGATTTTGATTGATCTTGATAAAGTTAATACAGTTATCGCAATAAAACATGTATACTTCTTAATATGTATTGTGCATGGATGGCATATGATTTTTATTTATATAATTGTTCACTATAATTTTCATGTCACCTATGGTCATGGTCTTGTGTTACCTATATTATGATACCTGATTTGTTTATTATGACCTCACTATATAGTTTTGTATATAGTTAGCTTTAGTAAACATGTTCATTATACGGTTTAAATAAAAAATAATAAGTAAATGAAAATTTATTAATTACAACATGATATTTTAAGATAGCATATGACTGAAATCTTTCTTATTATAAATAGAATGAAACTTTCGTTTTAAGAAAACGTTTTAAAAAATATCATTTAAATTTTTTTCTTATTCTAAAACTCAATTTTAGTTAATTTTTGTTTATATAAATTTTACTTTTTAAAAACATCAATTTTAAAATATTTTGGATTTTTAAAAAATTTGGATGTTTTAGAAAATTTTATTATTTTAAAAAAATTATTTATTTAGAAATAACATTGATAAAAAGATATCTTTTTTAATTTAATAGTTTTCTTAATATAAAAAAATAAATAATATTACTAGTTATTAATGTAATTATTTAATATGAGACTGAAGCGAAAAAATTTTGGTGATGAAAAATATGATGTTGTCATATGTCACTTATAGTTATCATTTTATTATAGTGGAAATATTGTTTATATGTTTTCTCTATTTGCTTAAAACCGGGGTTCTCTCTAAAGTCTAAAAACAATTTCTCATTCATTATTCATTATGATAAATATAAGATTTGTTTAATTTTCATCATTTCTACACCTCGTTAATAGCTTAGCTATCGATGAAGATCGTATAGATGGCTGCGATCAATAGAACATAATCAAAACAAGGGGAGAGGTTCTAAGGCGCGTAGGGGTTTATATGTTATTTTATATTTTGTTTATATTTATATTATATAATTATATAATATATATTATCTGCCTACCCACCAACACCAACTACAATCTACACCCAATAATCTCTTCCAATTTCACCCTTCAGCCTCCGCCTGTAAGTTCTTTCATTATTAGCTCTTACGTTCTCATGACCTTCTTTCCTCTTAATTCCATGATTTCATGCTTAATTTATGTTAATTATTATGTTTTCTTCGGGTGATCAAGAGTGACGATTCGAATGTTGCATTGCGCTTCAATCATCCTTCGATTACGGCTTAATTTTGATCCTTGTTGACAGACCTAGTGAATTTCAGATGCGAAGTTATTATGATTTTTGTTTAGGAACTAACACCGTCGTTCATTCACTTGTTGATTTTGATTTTTGATGTTTCCAACGCTGATTATCGTTAATTCAATTGAAACGTAGTGAGGATTTCTGCTTTGAGAATTGGATAACCACATCAATCTGGAATTGAAACTCTTAGAGGTTCATATGTGTATTTGTGAAGTGAATTGCAATTCAATTCTAGATACGAACTTAATTTTGATTTTTTTGATATCAAAAGTAGTGAATGCCTAGTTATCATGAATTTTGTTGCAGAATTCACACCTGTGTTGTTTTATAATTTGTACATGCTACTAAATTGAGATCTGGTGAGCTTTTCTGTTTTGAAAATTTGAAGTTCATAAAAGGTTATTGATGTGATTTGCTTATAGATTTTGGACATCTTTAACCTTTTGATGTTGTGTAAGTTTTTATCAGTTACTGATTCATGTGTTTGCACATCAATTGCTGTGGTCAGATTTTGGAGGGGGCTATTATTTAAGAGCTAAGATGTCTGAAACCAATGACGAGGGACGATCTTTAGCACAGTTTCCATGGGTTACTAGTTCAGCACCTGTAACAAGCTCAAATCCCTCTCAAATTACTTATACAGTAGCTGTCCCAATCCGTAGCGTTGCTCCCATTACTGAACCAGAGAAGAACAAGAGAAAGGAAGTCCCTACAGCACCAAAGAAAACTACCAAGGACAAGCCTTCTGTTTCCAAAAAATCAAAGAAAGAGACCGTGCTAAAACCTAATGTTGAGAGAAAGAATCTTGACATTATCTTTGATGAAAGCCAATTTGATTTTTCCAAAGTACCTCCACCTGTATGTTCTTGCACAGGGGTTGCTAGGCAGTGCCATAAATGTGGGGTTAATGGGTGGCAGTCTTCTTGTTGCAACTCTAAAATATCTGTTTTCCCCCTTCCTATGAGTCCATGGAGGCCTGGTGCACGTGTGGGTGGTAGGAAAATGAGCCATGGCGCTTATCGGAAGCTACTCTGCAGGCTTGCAAGCGAAGGTCACAACCTTTCGCATCCAGTTGACCTAAAGGTCCATTGGGCCAAACATGGTACTAACAACTTTATTACAATCAAGTAAATTATATATGTGACTGACTTATGAGTTATATCTGCTGTTTCTAATTTTAGATGTTTGGGAAGCTAGATGTAAATATGTTTTTGAGACTGTCGTTAGTATATCCTTTTACTGTTATCATAATTATGGCTTTACTTTATCTACTGGTTTTGTAGTTTAATAGGTTAATACATTCTATACCTATAAACCTAATAAAGAGCTTTTGTATTTGTGAACCTAATTGTAATCAGAGACAAGATTAAAGAGTAGAACTGATATATTGTATATTTCTTGTATATTTTTACATCATAGCTAAGGCTTGTTTATATAGAAGGGGAACTGCCTCTAAACAAAAGCCTAAAGCCTGTTGGCTTAAATATCAACTTGTTACATGATCTAATACTATGTTGTCAAAGATGCTAGGCGCACTCAAGGCGCTTAGGCCTCGCCCGGGGCCTAGGCCCAAGGCGCAAAAAAAGTACTAGCCTGAGATAATAAAAGCACACTAGAGGGAAAAAAGAAAAATATATTATGCATTGAAATTAATATTATTCGATAGATATAATGAAGAAGCTACTATAATTAGCATCCTAAATCATATAGCTAGTACCACTGTACCAGAAGTTCAAAAGCAATTACAAAAGTTCAAAAGCAATTACCAAAAGTTCAAAAAAAGAGTAAACGTTAAAATGATCATCTGAAGTTTCTTGAACTTTAATTGGAAACTAACATTTGCTAGCAAGAAATTGAGAGTAGTCGTGAATGTTGTTGCTGTGATTTTAAAGAAAGAAAACAGTGACTACAACAGACTAGAAATACTGCAATTTTGAAGACTTGTATAATAAAAATAAAAATAAAAAATAAAAAAAAAAACTAACCTTGTTCTTCAGCCTTAACTCTCGTAAAGTCTTAATATCAAAGAAGTTGGAACTGTGAATTGTTATTAGATAAATAGATGGTGATATTAGAGTAAATAGGTATCCCGATTTTTTTTAGGTTACTCGTAATACAACAGTTAAAAAATAAAAAAATTAAAAAAAATAAATAAATAAAAAAGAAATTAAATCTTACATATAACATAATAATACCACCGCCTCAATGAGTCTGTGCCTGACACATTACCACAGCCTCTGATCATCTTTGACAAAATAGATGTTGGTGTCGCCTTTGCACTGCGCCTGGAATTAGCGCCTAGGCGCTTGAGGCGAGCGCTTTTGACAACACAGATATAATATATATATATATATATATATATATATATATATATATATATATATATATATTACATAATCTAACACTCCTGCTCAAGTTGGAACATAGATATTTATCATGTCCAACTTGTTTAAACATGATAATTTGGCTTCTAGGTAAAACTTTGGTCATGTCATCAGCTAGCTAACTAATTTTTTTATTTTTCACATGAGGAGTTGTGATTGTCTCATCCTTAATCTCTACCGAGTAAAGGAACAATCAACTTCTATGTATTTGGTTCTTCATGGAATACCAAATTGTTTGCAATGTGAATGGTTGCCTCATCAACACACCATAAGTATATTGGTTTAGGTAGTGTAAACCTAATCTTACCAAGCAGATTACACAGCCACATGAATTCACAAGTTGTCTGCTTCAAACCTTTCCACGTACAATATTCCCCCGATGAGAACACAATAACCACTAGTGCATTGCGTGCTAGGGGGATCTCCATTATAGTCGACATCTGTAAATTCTTCTATGATGTTGTACCCTGGTTTTGATTTAAGAATGCTACTAAAATTATTGTGAGGTTCTTGGAAAATAAGCCAAGTTCTTGCGGAAACTTATGAGACAATTCATAATATTTGTGCTATATTCAGATATGGAGGTATTCTTTTATCTTGTCAAGATTTTATTTAAGATCTTGAATCCCTATAATACAGATTTCCATAGAATAGATAAATACAACTAAATACATATGGGAGAGACTCATGATAAAAGCCTAACACTCAGAATTTTACATGAAAAAAAGGGTTGTAGAGGAAAGAAAATTCAAGGGGTTTCTTTTTGTTTCTTCAGTTTAAGCTTTTGTAGCTTCCAATTTAGATGAGGCCTTGCTGGCTGTGATTTGTTCAAAGAGATCTCTGATTTTCAAACCAACAATGGTTTGGAAGAGACCAGTGCCATTGTTGCTACCAGGGAAGTCAGAATGCTTCAACATCTGCTGGGTGATTTCTCCATAGAATTTGGTGGAAATGTTGCTCAAATGGCTCTCTACGTAGATAAGCTCATCTAGTCTGTCAAATTGCCCATCCATCTCCAACACAGAGACCTAGAAAGTAAAGAGATTTCCGTTTTATCTGTTAGAGTCAAAACATAACCGTAGTTGACCCATTCATAAGTAAATGGGCTGAAATTTCCACCTAGAGAGATTATGATGTGGGATTACCTCATGACCATAGTAAGTATCAGGACCATAGGCAAATTTGATACCAGGGTAAGAACAGGTGAGTTTCCTCCCACATGGGACCCATGAGATGGTGGAGCCTTCATCAAACAAGTAAACAGGGCTGAAGTATTTCACTCCCTCTTTCATTATCAGCTTGACTCTCAACACCTTCCCCTCATTGTCATCTGGAATGAGCTGTGTAGGCAACACTTCTATAACAGCATCAGCATATTGCTTTTGTGGGTCTGCAACAAGTTCAAAACAGGTTCAGAATCTACTCAAATTCTGGCAAAGGTAATCCATATTTTATATACAAAGTTTCTGATTGTTTATGCTTTTAGATATTACTTGCTAAGCCATTTTCATGCGAAAAGGGCTGAAGAAATTGTAGAACTATTGGATCTGAAACTACAAGTAACAGAATGCAAGTTTTTGCAGGAATTTGTAGTTACCAATATAAGCATCAAAATCTGGCTTTCTGGCCTCAATACTAGCTTTGATACTTTCAAGGCTGTGTCCTCTTTCTGCCATGTCCCTCTGCAAATTATAGAAATTTGGTACAATCTGTCATTGTGTTTCATGCTTTTGAACATAGCCAATATCCTGTAGGTAGAGATAGCAATTTTGACCATTTACCTATGATTATGAATAGGTGGATTTGGGTAATGTTTGGTCTCTACCAGGTCAAACGGGTAAAAGAGTTGTTAAAAAGAAATGGGTCAAAATTTGCCCAAACATGTGTATTTAATGCTTAAACTCCTAGAAAATTAAATTAAAAATTTAGATTGTATCTGAAATATTTGCGGATGATTGTTATATATTTTAACTATAAGTGTTTTGGATCAATTTGACACGATCCAACCTTGTTGTAACTGCCCTTTTACCCAATCTTGCCTGTCTTGCCACCTCTAATCTTTGATGATCTTTCCTTTTTTTATGCCTTTTTAGTTGCATACAGATATATGCTAATGTAAATAGGATGATAACACATAATCGAGAGATTCAACAATACCTGAATTTTCCAGGCAAATTTAACATCATTGCTGATGTCCAAGTAGATGCTGAAATCCAAGAGGTCTCTTACTCTCTGATCATACCTACATATATTCAAAAACATAAATTATGTAACCAAAGCATAAGAATATAAGATCCTATGAACAGAATTGGACTTACATTGGGTGCAAACCTTCAATGACAAGGATCTTAGGTGGCTTGATGGTCTCGGGAGGGTCCAAAAGACCACTAACATGGTTATAAATGGGCTTTTCGACAGCAATACCATCTTTCAAAGCCTTAACTTGCTCATACATAAGATCAAAGTTATTGGCTCTTGGATCAAGTGCTGTCACCCCTTCCACCTTCCTCCCTGTTCTATCCAATGAATGGTAATCATCCAAACATATGACTGTGGTGGTGTCACTTATGAGTGTGTTTGAATCTGGATTGCCTCCCTTTGGTGGTTCTGCTGCACCTCCAAACACACTAGTCAACCTCCTCATGAAGGTACTCTTTCCACACCCTGAGTCTGCTGCTAGTCCAATTACTATTGTGTCCCCTGAGCATCTTATCTCACCACCTCTCACCCTGCCCCTATTGGTCTTTTTACTATAGAACAACACTTGTCTTTGTTGAATTCCCAAATGGGTTTTTGTGGGTGTTGAGATTGAACATGTTGAGTTGAGAGATTGGGCTGTGTACACTGTGGACACTGCCATTTTTTCCCTCTAAACTTTGTGAAGAATGTTAAGAGAGAGAGAGAATGAGAAAATAGGTTTTTAAATGTGTCACTGGCTATGGGTTTTTGGTCATTTTCTTTTTTTAAGTGATAGTTTTTGTGAGATACAAAATGAAACAAGGGGTAGATGGAGATCACACTGCCACAAATTAATGGCTATCTAATCTGGTCAAAAAATTGTCCAACTTGAGTTTCACAGGGTACAACCCTTTAATGCAGTCTTGAACAAATATGTAGATCCTGCACCTGCTTAAGATGTGGTCATAGTAGTGGTGTACTAAAAAGTTTTGGAGGGCATTGTAGTCATTTCAAAATGTTGAAAAAAGAAAAGATAGAATGGGTAATGAAGATGAGGTGATGGCCATTGTGATAACAATAGGCATGGTGGTTATTTGTTTCAGTTTGGATATTTGTCATGCCAAGTGGCATCATGGTATTGGTTGATTGAGGATGAGGGTAGTTTGAGTGGACTAGAGTTCTTGGTCTTTGTTTACCAACCATACAAACCTTGGCCATCTTCTATGCCCTTTGCCCTTTCACCAATCTTGAATTAATAACAACCATAAGTGCACATAGCTATCTTTTTAATTATTCATTATAATCTTTATAGCAATAGGTGCAAGTGGAAAAGGTGTTTTCTTTTACTTTGGTTAAACCTTTTCATAGCATTGTTTTTATAGTGATGTGTAATATGTAATGCGGGGATGAAATGTCAACACCTGCATTTGAAGCTACTTGTTTTGATGTACTGACCTGATATACAACCCGCCTATTTTTGTCACTCCTGACTAGACGCCTTTGTGGTTAGGTTTGATTGTGTGTTTTTACAATCATGTACGATAGTAGAGACCTACAGAGTTGCAATGTTGAATTTCAATGTATTTTATTAATACCTACACTCATAATCTCCTCATGTAACTATTAGGGTGATGGTAGTCGGAGATGAAAAATAATTTATCCTTGTAACTCATTCTCCTAACGATATGATCATGATATATATTGTTATTTGGTCTTTCTATTGGTTTTTTTTGTCAATTGTTAATATTTTTATCATCTTATTGTGAATGCTCTTAGAAGAAAGGGCATTCCGAAGTTCAGATTATGCTCGCCTCTTTAAAAGGATGCGGTTTACACAATATGAACATCTTGCGCACATGTTTCAAATATTAAGTAACTCGTAGTATTGATAACGTGATTCAAAAGAAAAGTTCACATGTTTGTTGCAAACTGCATGCTAAAAAATACCCCAAAAAAATAGCGTATTCTTTGTTATGCTTTTGTGATAATTTCAAAATTTAGTTTTAAATGTTCAACTTCGAACAAGAATGATACTTATGAAATGGAAATTGACATGCTTGTGTGATCTACAAAGGGTTGACGAAGTAGAAGATTCAACGGTTTAGACTTGGATCAACTAGATGGGTTCATAGAGCTTTTCTAAAATGATTCACACAAAGTGATATTTTATAATGATAAGTGGTATACTCTTCAATCAAAATATTGTAGGTTCTAGTCTTGCAGGTGCAGGATTTAAACAACCGTTTGAATTCGTCATCGAATGGCCCTTGTAGGTGTATCAGAACCAAAAATTGACTTGAAAAAATTGTTGATATTTAGGTGATAATTTAATAGGTTTAGTAGGTTGTATTGTAAAAAATTTTGACAAAATTGAACATGTTTAAATCATCTTTATAGCATATTCAATGTGTTACCCAATCGACTAATTACAATGTCATTTATTATGAAAAGATCCCTAGAGTCTTGAACCTTTTGAGTTTTGAGTGCTAAATCACTGTTGTGTATATGTGTGTTAACAAACGCATTCTTCCAAATTTGTCTTCAATATCATGCACTAGTATGGACTTAGCATGACCATTGATGTAGCAAAGAGGCATGAATGTTGGGTGTTATAAGGATTGTAAACACGCCGTATGTGCAATTATTTCATGCATAATCATTTCTTATTAAATTTATAGATGATCTTAAAATGACTTTGTACATAAACTTTTAATGTGTCGGTTCAATACATATGACAAAGGGATGATGCTATTGGTAGATGATTATTTTTGAACCGACGAAGAGACTTATGTGTGTGGAAACTATCACGTTTACAGTTACATTCGACTTGTTGTTGGGCATCTAGTGGATATTCGACATGGAGTGCAGTTCGCAGTACTAGACATTGTACAAGTGAATATGAAGTCATTTTCGCTACCAATCTTCTTTGCTAGTAGACTAAGGATTTGTAGGATGATATTGTGAAGACAAATTGAGAAGACGATAGCCTCGCTATGACATGGAGCAGTCAAAGGAGATTTTCTCGGAATACCTTTGCCCACAACACGCGGGGAGATAAGATGGTCGACGAATTCCTTTGAATGGAGCACAAAGCAAAGAGGGTGAACTAGATAACTGGGATGCCCCTTAATAGGGGATTTTTCCAGACATCCTTAAAAATACAACCACCAAAAGTTGGCTTGAGTATGCTCAACCGAGTGATTCAATGGCTTGAGCTGGATTTTCAAAAGACAACACGTAAGTTTTGCCCCCTAACCTACAAGAAGTTCTATTTCTTCTGTTAATTGTTCTATGCATCCTGATAAAAAAAAACTCAAGACTCCAATCTTGGCTGACCCTTTTCCACCATTATATTCACTTTCATTCTCTTTAGCCACCTCTAGACTATTATCAAAATTCTCTAGCTGTTGTTGGTGATGGTGGTTTTGGTATTCATATTGGTGTTGTTCTTGTTGAAGTTGTTGGTGGTGGTTTTGTTGCTACTATTGTTATTGAGGTGTTATGCTCGTTATCATTATTGTTACCATTGTTTTTGTTGTTTCTTTTGTTGTAGCTTTTTGTTGTGGTGGTGGTGGTGGTGGTGATGTTATTGTTGGTGATGGTACTATTATTGTTATTGTTTTCATTCTCGTGGTGTTGGTGGTGGTGTTGATGTTGCTACCATTGTTGATGTTGAATTGTTATATTTGTTATCAGAGGTTTTTTTTTTTTTTTAAAGTCACGTCTAATTTACTAACCATCTATACCTGCGTATTGCTGAATTCTCAAACTCTTGACATCTTATCACCTGAAAGTCCCCAGGGACTGTTGTTGGTGTAGGTGATTATTATTGTTAATGTTGTTTTTCAGTTGTTGGTATTGTTTATTGTTGCCATTTCACACAAGCAATACAAACGTACATGTTGATTTACAACAAAAAAACTTGTATGAAACCAGGTTTATGAATGAATTCACTTATTGCACAGAACCACCAACTAGAACATGTGAGAAAAACCATATAAGCAAACACATGAAGGCATAGAAACAACAAACAAACGAATATCAAAACTTCTAAAAATAAAATGCAGTCAAAATGTTTTATTTAATGTTTGCTATAACCAATTGTACATATAAGATCCAAGTATTATACCATCCACATAACAAGCCAAGCCAAGCCGCAACCAATGAAATACGCCATTCTAACTCAATGCATTACTTGTTCCCACGAAAGTACATGTAAACTTTCTGTATAAACCAACAAAAAAAAAAGTTCAAAATATTGGCCTAATGGAAATGAAATGAAAAGGATTAGTCTTTCAAGTTAACCTGAAGCACCCAGAAGCTTAAAAGCGACTCTAAGCAAAATAATCCAAATCCAACCAGATAGAAGATCTACAAGGACAGCAAAAGGTTGCGGTTACTTATGCTGACCAATGGTCAACTGTCTCGTTTATTATGATACTAATGTGAGCATGATTTAGGACTTACCCCCGCTAGTGCATGGTCAGAAAAGACATCGATTGCAGCCAGGATGCCCCTGGTCATTAACAAACAAGTAGACTAAGATCAGAAGATGGAAAATAAGACCAAGCATGCGAATTGATTGTTGTATCATGCTATAGTTTTTTGATAACTTTAAGGTTAATGGAACACAACTTACGTTAATGATTTCCCATGAAAGACGATTGGAGGAGCAATAGCAGCAAATACGCAAAAGACAAGATGGAGCTGAAAAAATTGCATAAAATAATATTGTAAGGGGTTAATTTATTTGAAAATCTACCACCAAAGTCTCGAAATGGTTCCCTGCTTACCAAGTAAAACAAGAAAAACCAACCAAATTTCAATGCACTGTCAGTCCTGCAAAATCAAGAAAAAGATTATACACCGACTTCAGGTCGACTCGAGCAGTCAGGTAATAAATATTACACCACTAAAAAACAGTGGGAAAATGGTGAGCATTGATTGCCAAAATAAATAAATAAATTGGAAAGTTGAGTTTTCTTTTCATTCAAAACTTGTGCTGAAGTCATAGTGGTGGTGTGGAGGCAGTGATGAAGGGTTGAACAGGAAAGTAAAGAAAGACAAGAAGGTAAAGAAAGACAAGAAAAAGATAAAAGTAAATAAGGCAGTGAAGAGAAACAATGTATATACCTCATTGCACGATAGAGTGGCCTGTACCATAATACATAGGAAAGGGGTACTCCAAGAAGTGCATAAATTACGGCAAGGAAAAAGATCTTGACACCTGTACATGGAAACACAACAAAGATCAGAACTTTGCAATGTCTTATTTCATACCAGGTTAAGCAGCCAAAAATATCAACTTACCACCGCCTTTGATCCAACACACAATCACAGCTATGACGTTAAATGTAAGGCAGAGAACTAGACCTGCATGGAAAGTGTAGATGCAAATATAAAAACAATATTTTTTGATTATAACATTCACTTTATTTAAGACACTGAATGATTGCAATACATATAAGAGTGCTTAAATATTAACAAATGAAAGAATCAGCATTGCAACTCGTATAGGTTTCAGGTTTGTATCCTTTGAAATAGTTGTGTTCCTTTCAGATGAAACAAGCCAGAAGTTTCAAGTGTGTGCTTGGATCATGATGCTTTTAAGACACTAAATATAAGAGTGTCTTTCAAAATGAACAAAATAAAGCAAAAACAAATACGCTCTAAAACAATTTCATATCAGTAAAGTAGATTTCCAATGAGAAATAACATTTATAAAACTAAAATATGATATTCATACCTAACCAACTTGCAAAAGCCAGATACTGCAGCTTTTGAGCATGGACCGGAATCTCATTGGCTATATCATGATGAATTATTGGAAAAAATGGAGGCCAGTTTCTATCATCCGCAGGGATAGCCGCTGTTTCCACATGTAACGAGATAAGTTTAAAACTGTGCCACAATAAACAAAAGTATAGTTCAAGCAATAATATTAAACAACAATACTCACCACCAGCAACAGCTTCTTCTCTTCGTTTGATGTCCTGTTAAGATAAATGGTATTAGGTAACTTGAAGTCATTCTAGAATGCATAGTAATTAAATACAACATAAACTTATAGCTGTGGTAACTTGCATCTCTTCAATAAGAACAATGTTGTCCTTATCCGCATTAAGGAAAAAGGAAATGTCACACGTACTAGAAATGCAGATGACCAAATGTAATCTGAAAAGAATTAAAATAAATGTATAACCAACATTTTCTCTTCTCTTCAAATCAGATTCCCAGTTTGAAAGTTCTGTTGCTTTTTTCTTTGGATCCTGGAACATAAAAGCAGCAAATCAGGTAAGCAGCCTAATGGAGAGGTCAAATGAATTTATCCAGGAAATAAACTATCGCATTACACTCGCTGAATCCAACGGTATATCAACAGTCGCATCATGCTTTTGTCCAAAACCTAGAGTGCTGGCAACCATTTGAGGAATACGGGATTTTGATGCAGGGGCAGCATTTGCATTCTGAAATCAAGTCATAAAATGAGGAGATGACATCAAAGGAAATCAAACTTCATGTGAAAGTCCAGACTGCATTCTTTTATCCTGTTCTAGCAAGGAACTCCATAGTGAAAAGAATATTAGGGCCCAAGTTCTTCAAAAGTTCAACCACCCTTAATGGACATGTGATTGTTATCAAGACAGTCGTAGTAACCAAAATTGATATGGATTTGTTAAAATTCATGGTAATGCAAAGATGTTATGTTAAACTATACGTAAAATGGCATCAGCAAATTAAAACCTGATGAATTCAATTATAGTGTTAATATAGAGTAGAGTTGGGGAAATAATGTAAATAAAAAAAATCAATGTTTTTTTGGTTCATGCAATGTGAAGGGGGAAAAAAAAGCGGCCCAGAAAAAATCTGATTATAATTGTTTAATACCAATAATTAAAAGTGAGGTGCAGTTCATTTTTAGGTCCTTAAAAGCAGCTCCCTTCATAACAATTGCCGTTTTTTTTTTTTTTTTTTTTGCTTTTGGAAAAAGTTTAGTCAAAGCTTTACATATTTGGCCGCTCGGGATGATTAAAAAATATCAAAGAAATAAAGATATTAAATATGGTCCATGGAATTCCAATTATTTTATAACTGTAGGTATTTGAGACTATTCAGCAATGAATATAGTCACAGATTGCAATTATTTTAGCGATCTAGAGATAAACATCATTTTACTTTGTTTTCTATATTTAATCTGCACAGTCCATGAACCAAACAAATGCAAAGAAACCTTTTCTTTTTTGTAAATATCCAAGCCTTTTCCAATCATTATCCTAAAATTCAGAATCAGGACTCAGGAATGCTCCACCCCTCCATATGAGGAGCTTCAATGGTGCACCAGGGTGCGCCTGTTACTGTATGCCAAATTCTTGATTAGGGATATGGTAAGGACAATTCAGGTCTCTCTAAATACTAAATAGCGAAATGAAAATTAACAAACTAGAAAACTAGAAACCAAGGTAAACAATCTAAAACAAAACTCACAAAGTCAAATACTAACATATTATACCAAAAATCTACAAACTAGATACTAGCCAATTAGACATAACAGCTTTGTGTAGATTACCCATACTGCACTTGTTCAGTTGGTAAAATAGGTCATGAGATTAAGGGGGTGTTTGTTTTTTCTTAAAAGCACTTCCTGACCTCTTTTGTCTGCGCCGCGCAGACCACGCGCAGACGTTGGTCTCTGCAGATTGTTTGTTTTTCGAAAGACATTTCATTAAAAAAGATCTTCCTGACGTCTGCGTGGAGAAGACATTGCACCACCACTTCTGACCTCTTCTCACCTCTTTTTACCTTTTAATAGCATCTTCCCCTTCCCCCAAAGTATCGACCTTCCCATCTTCCCTCTCACCACCGTCGGCCCCCCTCCACCACCGCCTGCCCCCTCCCCCACCGCCTGCAGCCACCCCCATCAACCTACTCCCCATCTCTTCCCTCTCACCACCGCCGGCCCCCCTCCCCCACCGGCCGCAGCCAACGCCGCCCCCCCCCCCCCCCCTCCCACCCCCTGTACCAACCCGTCGCTGCTGCAGCCACCCCCATCGACCTCCGTCGCCGCCTGCAGCCTTAGGTCTGCCGCCGTCTGCAGCCTTGTACCTGAGCTTCGAAATGGTGACTTGAATAACCACCACAGTTTGCCGCCCCGACTCCGGCCGTCGGAAGGCGGTCTATCGGCGGCGATTGGCATCACCGGCGAGTTCCGTATAGGCGGAGATTAGTGGCGTCGTGTGTATTAGGGTTGTTTTGAAAGGTGATTGACGCCCGCAGGTTCTTACTCCTGATCATGTTTAATATTGTGTGTATTTGGATTTTTGTGGTTTTGGATTTAGATGTTATCGATTGAGATTGTGAATTGGATGTGTAGTATTGTTAATCAATTGATCTGTTGTTGTAGCAATGTTTATTTAAAGGTTTGGATTAAATGTTTGAATATGAAGGGAATTAGGGTAAACATGATAACCTGGATTAGCTTAAAATTTGACAAGATTCATTACTATTGATAAAGCAAAATCATGAAATCTTCTGTTTTAGACTGCAGATGTTAAAAAACAAACAGTCTTTTTCTTGCATACTGCAGACATTTGGTCCACCTCTTCTGCTTCAGATGTCTGCAGATGTGTCCGCAGACTGCAGACATTTTTCTGCAGAAAAAACAAACAGCACCTAAATCTCATGGTAGGATGCGTTTATTACATCTGGTTACATTATAACAAACGTCTTTTCATCAGTCTGATCTCTGACACATGCACACGGTAAAACAGCAAAATCATCGCATTGCAGCCTAAATCTCAGCAACAACCGATCAAACCATCAAACAATCAAACCAGCGGCATTGCGGAATTGACACGTCAACACACAATACATTACAACGACACACGCAACTGATTACATTTTCACGATCAAATCACCTCAGATCTAGAACAAAAAAGCACAAATCACCGCAAATCAACACGCACAACGCAAAGTACAAACAAATTTACGCTAAACAAACGAAATAGCTTCGAATTAAAGCGAAAAACAGTGGAAACCCCAAATTAAGAGCTAGAAAGTAGGCAGATCTAGAGCAGAGATTACCGAAAACGGATTGACGTCTTCTTCATAAGAATTGGGATCTTCACGGCGATTCATGGTTGAATTTCAAGTGCTTTTTTTGGAGAAAAATAGCAGAAATCAGTTGCGCAGAGAGTGGTTTGTTGCTTTCGTGCTTCTCACTCTCTTTAGTATGTGCGTATCTGAGTATGCAGTTCTGATTATCTGTCATGGAGCAGAATATGCCGCTATTTGCATATCTGACCCTTTGAGTTTACTCATTTTTTCTTTCAATTTATTAATCATTTTCGTATATATGTGACCTCGTGTCTTGCGTTGCGTCGGTTTTGATATAATTTATATTGAGACATGGGTGAGAATAAGCATATTGTAATGGTGTATATGAAACATAGAAAACAATTATGATGTATTGGAAAGAATTAAAAATATATTAATACAAGTTTTGACTGGGCGTTACTGGTCTTGGTTTTGAATTAATTTTATATTGAAACGTATGTAGAAATAATCATGTCGTAATAGTGCATGCGGATGTGAAAAATTTTAATATATGTTTTATTTGACCTAGATCGGTTTTAAATGAAACTTACGTCTAAATGTAGATAAACGTAATTAAGCATGTCGCCATGGGTGGAACTATGCTATGGAGTATGGGGTCAAGTGACCCCATTGATTTTTAAACTCGTAGTATAACGTATAATACCGAATTTTTTAGTGAACCCATAATTTTTTAGTAGGTGAACCCATAAGTATTTTTAGATGCAAAGCATATCTTAATAATGTTGCTGGTTTGATTCTTTGTAGCTTCATTTTTTCACTTTTTATTTTTGTAAAATTATTAAAGTATCCTTACTCTTATAACACAAAATAAACCCTAGCTTTCAATACATTTCCCCCTCCCCCAATCGACCACGGTACCTGCTGCAGTCCTGCTCTTTCCTGCGAGTTGCGCCCAAGCCAACTCAGCCGCTCCCAACTCCCCCTCCGTCGCCAGTCGCCACCCCTCCGGCCTGCTCGAGTACGGCCTCCCCCTGCGACTGCAGCCCTACTCGACTTCAATTTGTGAGGATTTGATGTTTTTTAAGAACTAAAATTGAATCTTGAATTGTTGAAATGTTAATTTAATAAATTATTATTCAAAGTTCAAACCTTTTAGTGTTTTCATTGTTAGACTTGACTTATTTTACTATATTGTGAGTTAATTTGTTTGTTGATTTTGGTATATAGAAATCTAAAGTATAGTTAACTTGTTTGTTATTATAGGTATTTAGCAATCTAGAATCTATAATTTGTTTGTGCAGGACCGTTTGAACGGTGCAAGTCAGTTTTCACAATGAGAAGAGACTTAGAACACTTAACAGATCAAATAGGAAACTGGACAGATCAAGTAGGGAACTTGGATTAGTTGACCCAAATATAATGTCATCTACATACACTTGAACCAGTATCAAATCATTTCCTGTTCCTTTGATTAAGAGAGTTCCATCTATAGTACCCATTCTGTAACCATGCTGACATAGGTACTGAAATAGAGTCTCATACCATTTTCTTGGAGCTTGGTGCAACCCATATAGAGCTTTATCAAGCTTGCAGACATAATCAGGATGATCAGGATCTGCAAAACCAGGTGGTTGTTTGACATACACCTCTTCATCAATCACCCCATATAAGAAGTCACACTTGACATCAAGTTGGTAGACCTTGAAATTCTTGGATGCAGCAAAGGCTAGGAATATCCTAACAGCTTCAAGTCTTGCTACTGGAGCAAAGACATCAGTGTAATCAATTCCTTCTTCCTGAGTATACCCTTGAACAAATAGTCTTGCCTTGTTCTTGATGACAAGTCCTCTATCATCTTTCTTGTTCCTGAACACCCACTTGGTTCCTATAGTAGTCTTTCCAGGAGGAAGAGTACATAGGTTCCAAACCTTCTGTCTTTTGAATTGAAGCAGTTCCTCCTGCATTGCTTCAACCCAACTTCCATCTTTTAGAGCCTCCTCAACTTTTTTTGGCTTTACTTGGGATAGAAAACAAGAGTAGAGACAAATATTTTTGTCATGGGTTTGTCCTCTTGTTCTTATCTTCTTGTCAACTTCACCAATGATGTTTGTGGTAGTGTGAGACTTATAGATCCTTAGTTGAGGGATCACAGCAAGTTGGTTGGAAGGATCCAAATTTGAAAAATTTTGATCAGGCAAAGCAGATTCACCCAGCACATCAGCACACTTATCAAGAGAAGCTTGATCCAATGAGTGTGTGACATCAATGATGTTGTCTTTTATGGAGTCAGCATCAAGAAATTCTTGATCACTGTCACCAATTCCACTTTCTTCTACATTTGGAACTCCTTCCCTTTGGTTCTGTGCCTCTGAGCTGGAATTTGAAGGCACTTTAGATTTATCAGCAGGATTTATCATTGTTGTGCTGATAGGAGCTTCATCTGCAGAATTAGTTACCACTGGAGCTGAAGTAGATTGACTTGAAGGTCTTCTCAACTCAAATCTTGGATCAGGATCTTCTGTTGATAAGTTATCTGTAGATCCTGAAACATTCTCACAAGACTTGTTAAAACTTAGTAACTAAATCAAGATCAAACAGCCAATCAGGACCAGAACCTCTCACACAAGGAGTGTGTTCATTGGAAGTCACATTGGCTGACTCATCAACAATTTTGATTCTGAGATTGTACACTCTATAAGCCTTAGCTTGAGAAGAGTATCCAATGAAGTATCCATCATTTGATTTCTCATCAAATTTGACTATCTGATCTCTGGTATTCAAGATGGTGTAAGGACATCCAAATGATCTGAGAAAACCAATGAAATGTCTCCTTTTGTGCCACAGTTCATAAGGAGTCTTACCATGAGTCTTAACTACTAAAACTTTGTTCTGCACATAGCAAGCAGTGTTCACTGCTTCTGCCCAGAAGGTGATAGGCAGTTTAGAGTCAGACAACATAGTTCTTGCAGCTTCAATTAGTGTCCTGTTTCTCCTCTCAGCAACACCATTTTGCTGAGAAGTACTGGCAGCACTATATTGTCTTGAAATACACTTTTCATCACAAAATGTATCAAGGATTTGGTTTTTAAATTCTGTTACTTGATCACATCTTATGATCTTGACCTTGTGATCAGATTGATTCTTAATCTTCAGAATGAAATTCTTCAATATCTCAGGAGTCTCCTCTTTAGTTCTAAGGAAAAAGACCCAAGTGAATCTAGTGAAATCATCTGTGATCACCAAATAGTATGAGGTCCTTACTAGACTCATTCCACTGGTGGGGCCAAAAAGATCCATATGTAACAAGTGTAGGGGAGTAGTGATGGAGTTTCTTTACTTTGGCTTGTGAGACACCTTATGTTACTTTCCTTTCAGGCATGCAACACAATGGTCATCACTTGTAAACTCTATTTTTGACATTCTAGTTACCAAATCATTCTTAATTAATTTATTCATGTTTTTGAAGTTTACATGGCACATTCTTTTATGCCAGAGAAAAGACTCATCACTATTTGCTTTAGACAGAAGCAAGACACTTCTCTAGAGGGAGAAGTTTCATGCAAGTCCATCTTGTACATGTTCCCTTTCCTGGGGGCTCTGAGCAGAATGTGCTCTTAAGAAATGACAACCCCGGGCTTGAGAACAATGCACTCATGCTCAGTAAAAAGCATGTTATGCTTTTGATCACAAAATTAGGATACACTCAGTAGATTGTACCCAAGCTCCTTGACAAAGTTTACCTTCTTAATGCAGAGCTTACCATTTGTGACCATGCCCCTTCCAGTAATGTAACCTCCTGCATCTCCTCCAAAAGCAACAGGCCCTGCATCAATCTTTTTAAAATTCTGGAGTAGAGAGCCATTGCCTGTCATGTACCTGGAACAGCCACTGTCAATGATCCACACATTCCTGTTGGTCTTTAGCTGTTCCTGCATAAAAAGAGATGATTAGTTATATTTGGAAACCCAAGCCTTGCTGGTCTTGGGCTCAGTAATATCAATAGAAGCCAATGCAACAGTAATTGATCCTATGTTCAAGCTTTGAGGATCAGCAGCTGTTGTTGATGAAGAACTTTCATGGTCTTTTTTTGTCCTTCACACCACCTTTGGAAGCTTAGACTTGACCTTCAACACTTCGAAAGTTTTGACAACTTCGGAAGTTTTGGAGACTGGACCTTCGGAAGATCTTGCTTTCACTGCAGCAGGCTTCAGTGCTTCGGAAGCATTCCTTTCTTTCGAGACTAATTTTTCTTCCGAGTGCAAGTTTTCACTTGTCTTCTTCTTCACGTTGGAACTTTCGAGAGAAAGAGCTTTTCTTTCAGATGTTGGCTTCTTCTTGATCTTTTCAGAAGATTTCTTCTTGATCATGTGGATAGTGTTTTTAGGATTGTAGATACAATCCTTAGCTAAATGAGAAGTACTGCCACACATGACACAGTCAAACTGCATTCTTCTGGAAGCCTTCTTTTGAGAGCAAGACTGATCTTGATCACTTTCCACTTCCTTCTTCTTCTTCACAGATGAAGTAGCAAGTCTTTTAGGGAGAGACTTGCTGCTGGATGTGGATGGTTCAGATTGTGCAGCAGTGGTATATAACAAATCAGCCTTCTTCTTGTTGTTGTTGGGATGAGGTTGACAAGAACTAGAACCCCTGGTAATAGGATTCACAGTTGAGTCTTCAGCTTTTACCACTTCAAATTCTGCAGAGATGAACACTTGTTTCTGCTTAGAGTTAAAAGTGGCTTTGATCTCTTGAGCTTTCTTGGACTTCCTTTTTGCTCTTCTGATCAAGTTCTTCCTCTTGAACTTTGACAACCCAACAGAATTCCTCTCCTCTGGAGAATAGTGATCCTTCTTAGGATAGTGACCCAACAGAATTCCTCTCCTCTGGAGAACAGGGATAGTGACCCTTCCTCTCTGCAATCCCATACAACTCTATAAAAGTGAGTCTTAAGGTTCTTAGTACTTTTGATGACAACACAGTAGTGAGTCCACTGTATGGGAAGAGAGGACGTGAACTTCCTCACAATGTCCCTGTTCTCAAGAGTTACTCCAACATCCATTAGAGTATCCACAATCTCAACATACCGAAAGTATTGCTGAGTCATGGTTTCACCTGTCTTGTAGGTGAAGTTCTCAAACTGCTGCTTCAAGAGGTATTTTTTGTTTTCCTTTGCTTCAGAGGACCCCTCATACATGAGTTTTAGTGCATCACATAACTGCTTGGCAGGTTTGCACTTCTTGAAGCCCCTGTAGATAGAGTTGGGAAGAGCAGTTTGGAGGGCAGTCATGGCCTTCTGATCGATATCTATCTTCTTTCTATCTTCTTCAGAATAGTCAGCCACCTCTTTTGGGATCATGCCACCTCCAGCAGCAGCTGAAGAGGTGCATGCGATGTAAGGTCCAGAGACAATAGATTCCCACATCCTGGAGTCTTAAGACTTGATAAAGCCTTCCACTCTTTGACACCAAGTATCAAAGTCTTCAGGAGTGATCAGTGGGGACTTTGTCATAGTGCAGTTTCCATATCAGCCTTTGAAAGAGCTGCCATTTGAGTTGTTAAGTGTTTTGTGAAAAACTAAGAGATCTAAGATGGTGAGATCTTACAATCAAGAGCCTGGAATGCTCTGATACCAATTGCAGGACCGTTTGAAGGGTGCAAGTCAGTTTTCACAATGATGAGAGACTTAGAACACTTAACAGATCAAATAGGGAACTGGACAGTTTAAGATGATGCTAAGATAAACACAAGTAAACAAGAGGCAGGAAGCTTAAGAACAAAATAATTGGTTTTCAAGGAAGATGTATATTGCTCTCAAGTTCTATTACAAGTGTTACAAAGCATACATTAAAATACAAAAACCTGAGATACTTTATACTACATCCTACAGCCGGCCATACTTTGAAAGCCAGCTGGAAACACTAATCTAGACAACAAGATCAATGTAAAGTCAAAAGCAGATTGTCTTTTGACATGTGACTATGACATGCCATAGCTCACATCCTATTGTAATACAAAAAGGATAAAAGTACATAAAGTAGAAAGTTACAGACTCAAGACCTTAATCTACAGCTTCCTAAAGCATAAACCTTTTCACCAACTTGTGTAAAGTTGGTGAGCCTGCAGAGTGGCAGCGGAAAGTTGGTCAGCTTTTCTGAAAGTTGTTGATCACAGAGAGCATGTCTTCTCTGTATTCGGAAGAAATCAGTCTTCTATCTTTGAGGCTTCGGAAGACTTTGTCTTCTAAGCTTCGGAAGACTTCATCTTTGGCTTCGGAAAAATTGGTCTTTTGGCTTCGGAAGATTTTACACTTGTGTAATTTTCTTGTAATGTGTAAAACTTCCGAAGTAACTTCTACCATGCACAAGGTGCATGCATGCAGGAGACACCTTGACTGTTTTGAGTGCATCAGCCTCTTCTATAATCCTTATAGTTTGTTGATTTGGGTATTTACAAATCTAGAATCTAGTTAATTTGTTCGTTATAATTTGAGTATTTCACTATATTAGTTATTTAGTTCAATACAATTCATAGTATGTGTGATACATTTAACATTTAGGAACATGTACCGCTGTGTTGTTAAAAAAAATCATCGATTGAAAATGTAATGGAACGGTTTCATTTTAAAATTAATACACGTAGAGAACAACTATAAAATGTAAGTTTTATTTGATTTTTTTTTGTATTATAATTTTGTTAACATTTTCGATGTAATTTAATTACATTCTGACCCGACCCGACCCGACCCGACCCGACCCGATCAGAAACCCGAAATTTTTATATAATTTTGTTACAAACCTAATCACCAAAAATAGGGACCCCTAGAAAAAATTCCTAGTTTCACCACTGCATGTCACAATAATGTATTTGAATTTTAAATGGTGTTTATTTTTAAAGTTGTAAGATGAAAACATATATAATAAAATCAAATTATGATAGTAAAATACAATAATTATAACTTGAGAGTTTGAAATCAAAAGAAACTTAGCAAAGTCATGTGTCACTTTACATTAAAGATGTGTTATCTGGCTTTTAAGGTATGGTGTAATATCATATTTACTCGTTCGGGTTATTAAAATTTTATAAAGTCTATGGTTACCTTCTAATTTGAATATTAAGTTGAATATTTGAAGTCGAGTTAATGCAATTTAAATTAACAAATGAAATTTAAAGTTACAAACTAGAATTTAGCATGAAATTCAAATAATTAATCTTAGTTTATTATTTATGAATGAGAAGAAAGGGACATGCGTGGACTTTGAAAGATGATTCATTTCTGTTTAATTAAGCATGAGTGTTAAATTACCGTAACATAGATTTAAAGAACATTTTTTTAACGTCTGTACGTGGACCAAACAACACCAAACCCATAGCAAAACGTGTATAAGGAGCCCATTCATTTAATTTACTATAATGTCTAAAAGCTTGTTCTTATTGTAAGAGTGAGGGTGAAAGGAGCCATGGACCTCATTTTCCCATATGTCACCTCATCTTGGATGGTGTTATAAATGCAATTCAACATTCAACACCATCATGTGAAAGAAACAATGCAAAAAGTAACAGAAACCATATACAAAATACATTGAATATACAACTTACAGTGGTACATTTGGTCATACAAGCCAACCAACCAACCCCAAATCATCATTCATCAAAATCAAAAAAACTAGTTTTCAAAATCTTGAGACATTTGACCATTCTCTGCCGCAACCAATGCCCCAAAGTTCTATATTTATCAGTTGGCAATGGGATCTCCTAAGAAAGCAAACACTCTCCTTTTAAAAATCCGAGCTAACTCCACAATCTCCGATTCCCTCATCTGTTTGGTCATGCTGTCGGATTGTCTCAACCACTTATTTTTCCTCGATAACCGACTAGCAATGTCAATGGTCAAGATAGCCATGTCTCTTCTATTTGTAGGATATGTAAAACTGGTGTTGAGTATTGGGGATTTGACGCGAGTCTATTTAGAAGAATAAGTCCTTCCCGATGAGTAATGTTCTGCACAATGATAACAAACAAATGTGAATTGGAATGGACAATGACGAGAACTTGACCGAACAACCTGGCCGTGTTTGAATGTGTTTTAATACTGATTATGTGATATTAAATGATCACAATCAGATGATCAGTTTTCTAAAGCACATCCAATCCCCCCTGCATTGTAAAGGAAGTTGTCAAACTATATTACCTTTCTCTGAAATCTTCAGGGGCTGAATACACTCAGATGTATCTATATCAACTTCAGATGCCAAAATTTGCAGAATTAAATAAAGAAAACTGGTCCTTCTCGGAAGATTGCGTCCCAACAAAATTTCAAAACCATTTCTCCCCGAGGATGCTAAAAAAGCCAGCAGAATGATGGTATTCCGTTGTAGTTTCAAGACCTGAATATTTTAAAAATATGAAACTGTTAATTCAGTATCAACTCTCTTAAAAACATTTAGAGCAACTCATTTTGTATAGATTAATGCTCGTCTGAGGTGAATTTGAATTGGGTATGAATATGCAAGTAGTGTGGCATAATGTGGCATTTACATTTATCCACAAAGCTTAATAATCTAATATTAGATTTTATTTAAACTAGCTGGTCAAATTGCACATAAATTACTAAAATATGTAGTGTATTGTCGCAAATTTTGTCAGAATTAGAATGAAATTTGGTTTTGTGCGAACTACGTGCACACCTATGGTAATTGCCTTGGTTTCTGCCGTCCTACAGTAACCATAGCGTGAAAAATGATTTTCGATTCACGAGCAGTGTAGGCTTACAAGGCATCAACTTGATTGTTTCACAATTGATCTTAATTGTTTCGAAACATATTCGGGTCGGTTTTCAGTTTTAAACTCTTTTAATCATTTGACTTGCTAATGTGTTTATAGGTAAGGCACCTAAAAGACTAACAAATGTGATATAGCCTTGAGATGGGTCAAAAACGGATAAAGTAGACCATATATTTTGTTGTATTTTACAAGCTTTCTTTTAGACCAAGTTTTTGATCACAACTTGCACCCCGCTTTTGATATTAAAGGTTGGTTTTACATTTCAACTAGCCAGTTATTATTAATGTACATCCTTTAAAAGTCTTAACACCATGTTTCTATTTTCTATTTTCTAAAGAGTTGCAAACTTAGACCAGGTAACAAAAACCGTTTGACTTGATACCAAACTAAAGATCATATAGGATAAATTGATACACATAACATACCAAGTTGTGGGTGCACCATTTCCATGACAA